>OY751349.1:5820000-6132256 GCA_963564715.1 Catocala sponsa
AATTCGGTCGATTAATTAAGGCGTAAACAGGTAACAAACTTACATTCGCATTTATAATTAATTTATTAGTATAATATGTATATTTATTCTGAGAAATAGGCATATTTCGGTCTTGCCGTAGTAAGTCTTTGATTTGTTTTAAGAATATAGAGGAAGTAACTATCATAATATTTGTTAGGTTTTATGAAGGATGGGCCGAAACCTCGGCGGGGTAGCGATCCGCATGTGAAAATTATTTGCAACCCCGCCGAATCTGGTAACGTCGAGGAACACCGTAGTAGGTTTAGTCGGTATAACAGGGATGTCGCCATCTTTCCCTAAGTGAGTCCGAAATAACCCTTCCGCCCGCAGAAGGGTAAGCGACAAAGGATTCCAACACGTAAAAAAAATGGATCCTTCGACACCATCGCAAGGATGGTGTCGAAGGATCAGATCAGATTTAGTCATGTTCTACAGTTAAATACTTAGCTACGTATATTGGTGACTGTACGTGGAGAGAATCAATACCTACGAACATATACGCACAGTATGTAGTTAACTTTAATTCCACGTGTCGTTACAACTAAGTAGTTAATAAACAAGCATGTGATGACGGCGCACTCAGACGCCAGCCGTGACACTTGCGTGCGCCGTGTCAACTGATTGTGTTGTGCGCGTGCGCAGATATGTACGCGTGTAACTATACCTTGTAATCTCACACATTTTTATTTCCTTTTATATTATTTTTTTATTAATATACTAGCTTTTGTATCTTCGCTCGTTCAAAAGTAGGTTAGGTTGGATTATGTTAGTAACAGTATTTTTTTAAATTAAATATAGCCTATTATAATCGGTGATAATACAGTTTTAGAATATTGGCAGAAATTATAAAATCGGTTGAGTAGTTTTTGAGTTAAATCCTTATAAACAAACAAAAATAACAACTTTCCTCTTTTAATATTAGTATAAATTATTATATCAGTTAATTGACGTGTCCAAGAATAGTTTACACACTTTTATGGAACTAACCGCGATAGCCTAGTGGGAAATCGTGGGACTGCCACGCAAAGGAGTTCGATCCCAAGGCGCGCATCTCTGACTTCAAAGTTATGTGTGTATTATCGCTTGCTTTCAGGGGAAAACATCGTGAGGAAATCTGCATGTCTAAGAATTCTCCATAATGTTCTCGAAGATATGTGAACTCTGCCAACGCGCACTGGGTCAGCGTGGTAGACTATGGCCAAACCCTTCTCACGCTGAGAAGAGGTCAGTACCCAGCAGTGTAATTTCAATGTATACAACTTTCGCGTAAACGTATGATTTTTTATATACAAAGACTGGCTAAACCCTGCCATTCTTTCATGTGGCCGTCATATTTTTTTAATTGCCCGGTCTGTGGAAATTTCGAGACAAAAGTATATAAAAACTTGCACATAAATGCAACGGTATGTAAACATTTCAAGTTAATCCAATGACTACTTTTCAAATTTTGCTGACACAAGCATACGGAAACTTATTTTTATTTATATATAACAAGTTTTTACCCGCTGCTTCGCACAGGAACAGTACTATTTTCGGGAACGTATTTTATTTTTTTCTGTACTTCTTTCAACGTGTATGCTTAATTTCATAATAATCGGCCGCGTAGTTAGCCGGCCAAGTAATTAACAAACAAATGCACATTCGTATTTATAATATTAGAGTAGGTTAAGGAATATATTAGTTCGCTGCAATAGTCAATTACTCCTATTGGTTAATTGGCATGAGTGCTTGCACAGCTCCTTAGTACTATTATTAATGCCTAGATTGAACACAAGCAAGGAAAAATACATACCTATGCATACAAACAGGCAAAGTTTTACAGGGTTTTTCTAACAGGCAATTCTGAAATTATATCCTGTAGGTATATGGCTATAAGTTCTTAAGACATCGACCCTTCGAGGATAAAATGTTGTGTAAAAGACATTTTGCCGAAATTTAGTTTTTTGAGCTGCATCGACCTGTGTATTAAATTAATGGTTTTACTACCCAGAAATACAGGAGAAAAAACTTTTATAATAATAATAATCGTTATTTGGTTCAGGTAAGGTTGGCTCTCCTGGAAAGTAGTATTTTGGATTTAATCGATATGGCGATACAAGGTGGATAATTAACATTTGAACAGAACCATAGCGTAGCCGTGCATGAAACACCGATAGTTTGTGTAATGTACTGCAATCAGCCGTCGTAGAGTACTTGAGATTCAGTAAACACTTAATGAATAAAATCTATTTTCCAGTTCCATTAAGTTAAAATAATACGAATACACCGACACGTGTTTGGCTAACTTAAAAG
Organism: Catocala sponsa; assembly: GCA_963564715.1. NCBI lineage: Eukaryota > Metazoa > Arthropoda > Insecta > Lepidoptera > Erebidae > Catocala > Catocala sponsa. The sequence goes on from OY751349.1 coordinate 5,822,314, forward strand.
ACGCCAAATAAAAACCGGCACGCCATCCGAGACAGAAGATGCGACGCTTTGTCGCAATTTTTTTACTGTGAAAAGTTTAAAAAAAAAAAAATTGTGTTACTTAACTAACCTACTTTTACGCGAGCAAAGCCGCGGGCAAAAGCTAGTAACCTATATAGCGTCCTAATATCGCTGCGAATATATGTTCGTTTGGTTACTCATTAACAGCTAAAAAGCTGAATCATTTTGTTGTTATTTGGCTTGCAACTGAGATAATATACGCCCTAAATTGAAGGAAAGGTACCTAAAAATTGCGATCGATATCGCAGATAACAGTAATATTATTACTAATTACGTATAGTGCATAAGTAATAGAAAATTAATTACATTCGCTAATACGACGTTACAGGCAACATACATTAATAAGTAAAAAAATGTCTAGAGTACTCTAGATGTGACATTTTTTGGGTTGCCAAATGGCTGGGATTCGTCTGGATTTTGCTAACTTATTGTGTAGTTGAGGCGATCATATCATAAGTCGGACCATACTCCCGATACTCTAGTTTATAATATGTATACTAATATTATAAAAAGGAAAGATTTCAGTTCAACCGATTTAAAAAATTCTGTCACCATTAGAAAACTATATTGTCACCAAGTAACATAGACAGCATTTTATTTTTTTTAAAGTTCTGTTGCTGACATAACATACATTTAAGCGAGCGAAGCCGCGGACAAAATCTAGTATCGAATATAAGAGAAATAGAGAAAATTATGCTCATAAGCAATTAACTCCAATAACAAAGAAACAAAATGGACGACCTAAAGTGAAAAGACCTACATATATCTATCTATTTTTCAACTATAAAGACAAACTAGCATACAGTGTCCCAGCTGGTGAACAATTGTAAACATATTACCAAAGGTACCTAAAATATGCGCGTTCCCAACTCGAAGGAAAAAGGAATTGGACGAGATGAAAAGAAAGTGCGTTAGCGTGAACCGCCATAACTAAGGACTACTAAGAATCACCGGGCGAAATGCAGTGACTGTGTCTCTATTCTTACGCCGGTTTTCTGTCGTACGGTGATACTTACTTTTTAGTGTAAGAGAACAGACAGCTCCGGTTCTCAGGACTAGTGCCAAAATACAGCGAAATTATACGCACTATTTACAAATTTAACAGAACAATGACGCAGTAGTTTAAAGAAGGGGCGAAAAGAAAGAAGATGCAGAGGTAGGTAGGTAGGTATGTGAGTCTCCAAAAACACCGGGCGAAACGCAGTGACTGTGGCACTACTCTTACGCCTGTTTCGTTTAATACATTGGTAGGTACTTCCCCAGGCGTATCGACTCATACGTATCATCTCTAGAAAACGCACCACATAAAGTTTTTTTTTCTAATATTCTGGTATGAAGATTAGCAACCCTATTATAGACATTAGTTTATGAGCTGAGTGCGGTGAGCTATTAGAGACGACACGACGACGCAACGAGCTCTCGCTCTCCACGTCAATTGGCTCAATAGAATTAAACGAGAAGTCGTTTATTAACAATACATACTACGCCGAAAGAACGCGCGCCGAACCTATACCTGTTCATCCATATATAAAGCTTCTGTAGGAAAATAATTCTTGGATATAACTAAGCAGTAACATATGTTGTACTAGATTTTGCCCGCGGCTTCGCTCGCGTAAATGTAGGTTAGGTTAGATTAGTAAAAGTACTTTTTTCTGGATCAAAGGTACCTTACCGTATCTTCTATTCTGTCCCCCTGACAACATGTATGTGACATTTCATAATGATCGGTCGAGTAGTTAAGGCGTGAGAGCGTAACAAACAAACAAACTCACATTCTCATTTATAATATTAAGTTAGGATTACTAGACGTAAAATATGTTAGGTATTGAGTCACGAATTCAGTATTTCAACTCAAAGAGTATCGAGTATCCTTACTAATATTATAAACTCTAAATTAAGTTTGTTGGTATGTCCTTCCTTTTCGCAGTAACAGAGAAACGTGTTTTGGCAGATTTTAGCTGAAGGATGTCTACCGAACTTTATTGTTAAAAAGAAACCTAATCTAACAAAAACCATTTTTGTGAAGCAATTGAATGGCATTGCTATAAATCTCTTCACATTTGAGGTTAAATGTGGAAATAAATCACGATTTGTATCTTTATATTTGATATATAAGGTTATTTTTTTTGGTGAAATAAAGAACTTGAATTTGAAAAAATTTGAATTTAAGGCTTTTTTATGCACACTGACAATCATAAGTCTTATTTTGTGATCTAAATGAATAAATGTTTTTTATCTTTGACCCGCAAAATCGACGGGTTCTTAGAGTATCACGTAATAAATCTTAAGTATCTACCCATTATTGAATATTTTTGGTACTAGGCTATGGACCACTAGTAGATAGGGGGAAGGAGCAGGATGCAGATGTGTTGGAGTGTGCGGCATTGATACCACGAGGCATGCAGTCGCATAGCTACCGCGATGACCTAAATTGCGACAGGATAGATTAGATCGAGGATAACGGTATGACAATGAATATAAGCCGTGGGTGCTGGCTTGTTCACCTGTATAATAAGGTTCTTTGCTAAAATCTATCTTAGGCATCAGTCTCTTACAATCTACACTAATATTATAAAGCTGAAGAGTTTGTTTGTTTGTTTGAACGCACTAATCTCAGGAACTACTGGTTCGATTTATAAAACTCTTTTAGTGTTGGATAGCCTATTTATAGCGGAAGGCTATAGGCTATATAACATCACGCTACGACCCACGGGGGCGGCGCAGTAACGATAAATGCGGATGAAACCGCGGGAACATCTAGTGTTAGATAATTCTAATTATATCTAAGGTAGCTAGGTTGTAATGAGAAAATAAACAAAAAGGTAATTATTATTATTATACTATATAATGTCTATCAATTTAGTTCAATCAATAACGCACATTAAAGAAAGTGTGTTAAAATTCGATAGTGCAAGGGTGGTCAGAGATCCAACAACCATCATTGGATCACGACCGCAAAACCAAATTATCGCATTATGCTGCCTTTACTTGATGTTATTGTCAAATTAATTGTCCTTTAAAACAAAAACCTCCACAATAGTGTACGTTCATTCCTCATGTACCGCGAAAGACTTTACATTGAAACAACGGACACAAAGAAAGCCCAGACTCGGAACTACTATTTGTGAATCACACAAATATTAAAAGAAATGTCAACCATAGTTATAATCCTTATGGGCGAGCACTGTCTCTTAACCCATTCAATGCGGCAACAAATTTTGCTTTCACTAGCCAGAATCAGCTCATATTTAACGTAAACGCCGATCGGCGTCAGCCGCACTTGATGAAATAAAAATAAGACGCCAATCGGCGTTTTCAGAATGTTGTTATGAATTTGAATTTAATAATATAATATATAAGGCTAGTGTGAATGGAACAGTCGCAAGAGGAAAACCTAGGCGAACGTTTCTCGATCAGATCGGAGGCGTTCTGGACAAAGGCCAGGTTAAGAGCTCCTTGAACCGACGGGCGTGTATGAGGAATGTGATGAAAGTGAATGAAGCCAGAGAAGTGTGTCAGGATCGTAGCAAATGGAAATTCGTAGTCTCTGGGAAACAGGCGTGAATCTATGTATGTATGTATGTAATATAATATCTTTAAATTTGGATAAAATAAAAAGCAACTATAAATTACGCCGATCGGCGTCCTCCGAATCTGAGTATGAAAAAATAAGACGCCGATCGGCGTCTTATTTTTTCAAGATAGCAGGCACTCCTAATATGTTCTATGTGTAAAAATAGAAATCATGTAGACATCAATATTGTTTAATCTTATAATGTAAACGTATAATATCATGGTTTTTGTGACAGGTAATAAATAAATTGTATTATTATTATTATTCATCAACATTCGGCTCGAGATACTAAAACATGCTATTCGTGCGGTCATGCAAATTTAATATAAATGAAGTTTCAGGTCACAATGGAGATACAAATGGTGTCAAATAGTGCATTTACGTGACTAAAGTCAGCGGCGGCCGCCAATTAAACATAAGATGTAAGTGGAAAATAGCGAGCATATGTGCGACAATAGACAGCTCCGGTTCTCAGAACTAGAACCAACGTGCAGCGGGGAATCACTACGCACTATCTATACTTATATACTAATATTATAAAGCTGAAGAGTTTGTTTGTTTGAACGCGCTAATCTCAGGAACTACTGGTTCGATTTAGAGAATTCTTTTAGTGTTGGATAGCCTATTTATCGAGGAAGGCTATATGCTATATAACAACACGGTACGACCCACGGGGGCGGTCAGTAATGATAAACGCGGGTGAAACCGCGGCAACATCTAGTTTGCTAATACAACTGCACTGATGACGCAGTCGTTTAAAAGGTAATAAGGCTTTTACTTAAAGCTTTAGTTTATTGTTATGTATTTGTAGTGTAGTAGTGAGTGGTTGTACGTTGTTTTATAGACAATAGCTTTATAGAATTTCGTTCCACATAAAAAAAAACTGATATTATCATTTCGTAGAATAATCAATACAGAGTACTTAGTTTAAATAAATTCAACTCAATGATATTATACAAAAAATTTTTTGCTTGGGATTTTTTTATCATAGAAAAACAAATCAAATATTCTGTACGAGTCATAACATCGTACATGGCATCGCGCCTCCTTTACACCAGCACTTTTACGTCGCCTCATATAAATTGTGTAAATCAACACGAGTGCGCGATCATACTTCATAATCAGCGGTACTCATTTATAGTAATTATCGTATCATACATATTATCATAAGTTACGTGGTAGTTAAGTGACCAATAAATCGCATCTCATTTTAACTATCAGTAATCTTTCATTTCAAACAACAAAGTTGTGTGCGACCAATGGGTCGCTGCTGAATGCAGCAGCGCATATATATTTATTATCCTCATATTGTTTAGTTAATATTTATGTTTGTTGGTTTGCGTAAATAATTTTATTCTGGTCTGGTTTTCGTTGTATTGTCGCAGTTCTAACCTAACCTATTATTCATTGTAATAAAATATCATGGAGAAACACACCGAACAAATAACATTCGTTTTAAAAAAAATCAACGTTTTGCACTCCGGGAGTGCCGGCAGAAGTGAAAACTTGAATATTAACGTTGTGCATTTTTGATATTTTGGAATGGTTAGGGAATAATTTTGCACGAATTGCTTTAATTATCAGTATAAAAGTACTATCATTTATGTGGTAAAATACAATATTCATTTATTGCGCTATCGTACACAAACATGACAATTCTCCCTCCGTCTTACGAATTTTCGATCAGGTCACGTGTCCTGACGCGAGTTTAACATTTTTACCCATCACAAAAAAAGTGCACAACGCCGCTAAATAAGTTTTCACTTCAATAATTCTAATGTTTGATTATTTTGTTAAATATACAAATTAATCTCAAAATTAATTAAATTGTGTTTCTGTGAAATATGTTTCATTGAAATCAATAGTCGTTGAAACAATAATATTCGAAATATATACAAGGACCAAATATTACATGAAACATTTTCTGCGAAACGAAATTCCATGAAATTTTTATGCGTATGAATGGAACACCGGTAGTGTGTATTTAGTGTGTTTGTTGTTGTCACGCCGAGTGACGGTGTTTAGCGGGCGCAGTTCCGCGCTTCCGTGCATTGACGGCGCCTCATCACCTCTACGATTGTTGTACCAAACTTCCGCGCTACCCACCGGGTCTGCTAATGTGTACATAACAACTCGTGTTTACTAATATAGTATTTCGGTTCCCACTAATAAAGTACCTACACAATCTTACACTATCACACACAAAACATATCGTGTGATAATATGTACTTTCGTAACTGCAGTTTATATTGTTTTTAAAGAAAATGCGCTGTTTTAGTTAGTTAGAACACCGGACAAATAAATATGCGGCAAACTTAACCAATAATTGATTTTACACACTCATTTATTAACCTATTGAGTCGCAGCGGCACACCGGTGGCCAGATACAATAGGTTTTCAATTGTTATCGGAATTCCAGACGAGTGATGTATATTTATAAATCAATACTAATTTTAATCCAAATGATCGTTGCATTTTCTATAGAGATGACAGAAATCATGAGGTGAGGAAAAAGTCAATCTGAAATAAAAAATCCTAATAAACACATAATACCTAAACATTTACTTTAAAAAAAAAACTATTCTACCACTAAGTTTCAGCGTCCCGGTTACCTAGATCTAATATTAATGAGGTGATCACGTACTTTGTGTAGTCAAAAGGAGAAAATACATACCTACTAAGAATACCTACATATCCACTTAGTGCCAACACCACTTGATTGCACTGCGAGTGCTGTCTTAGAAGAGATGATGCTAATATCTCGGGATAGCCTATTGATTCGTACCATTACGGATGGGCTATCGTTTTGTGCTTACCAGACGGCGCCACTAGCGAGTTAGGTTTTGTCAATTCTGTCTTCTGCTGTCGCGAAAGCCGTATTGGCGGTAATAATTGTCGGTTACTGTTGAAGTGACTATAGAGTACGAGGTCTAGAGACCTTACTATTCACTAGCACTAAAATCAAGAGCAATAAATAGCCCTCATTATTAGGCAATAGCACGTATCAATTGACTCGACGTCTTTTGCAGTCAAGTTTGACTCGTGACGTATGCCAAAAGGTGGCTCCTGAATTGCATAGATTTGTATCAGAAATCGGACTAGTGCGTAAGCAATATCCGAATTCGGTCCGAGTTTTCTAGATCCATATTTTCACGGGTTCGGATCGGATTCGAATCGGACGTAGTGCGAAACCGCTCTTATAGCAAGATTAGGATACTTTTTACTTTTGTCTGACACTGATTCCATTTCTGTTGATAAGAAGTTAGTGGAGTCAATTAATTACATTTTAACTGTGCGTAAAATTCGATTCTGTGTGGACATGAGCCGATTGAATGGTAAACATTAATTCGCGGTTCATTTAATAGATTAGCAGCAATAGGCTTGTTCATGTACATGATTATCACAACTCATATTATGATCGCGACTGTGAGTTTATTTTTTGTACCGCTTTCACGCATTAACTACGGAACCGATCATCATAAAATTACGCATACACGTTCTACGAGTACAGAAAACGACATAGGGTACCTTTCATTCAGAAAAGTAAGTACTGCTACTAATCTAACCTAACCTACATTTACGCGAACGAAGCTCAAACAAAACCTAGTACAACTTATTTTACTGTTCAGTTACGTCCAAGAACTATTTTCCAACAGAAGTTTTATATGGATGAACAGGTGTAGATTCGGCTCTTGTCCTTTCGGCGTAGTATGTATTGTAATTCTATTGAGCCAGTTGACGTGGAGTAGGCTTTCATCCGGAAAATGTACTGTTTCCGGGGGATACAAAATTAACAAAAGCTACATTTACGTGAACAAAACCACAGCCAGAATCTAGTAGTAAATAATTATTTTGGACTTACGTCTGTGTCCGCAGTATGAGATTTCAACGTTTTTACATTAAGCGCCATTATTTTTATTTTTAATAAGCTGGTTTATTAGGACTCCTTTCATTTCGTTAGCAATGTTTCAGATTTCTCGTCATATGAAAGCAACGCTCTTTCTGCTAATAAAAAACCATCATGACCCAACCATTTTTTGTGGGCGAACGCAATATGAGCTTTCTCCTTTCACGCGAAAGTATTAGTGAACTAGGACTTAAATGTTTTTATTTGTGTGTATAAAAAGACATATTGACCATAAGTACCTACGCAATATGTATCTACTACCTACCTATAAAATTCTTAGGACTTTTTAGATAGTGGTGTTTATTTTATTGCTCCATTATATTTTTATTGTTTATCACGCGGTTGATAAAACAGAAGATTAACTTGAAATTTAGCAGTATTGAGTTCTTATAATGCCTCCTTTTTGTTTAAACACAACTCCCGCGTTAGGAGAACTTAATTCTTGTGTCGCGTGGAACTTTACAAACATTCAAACAACGGACGCAATGAACATCCAGACAGAAAGTTTTGTCCTGTGTGGGAGTCGAACCCACAACACTTGGCGCACCGCGCAGTAGTAGTGGCAAGGCGACCACCTAAACCACTGCACCATCCGTGCAGACTGGTTGGGTAGCGCAGATGTTTAACGTAAACGTTTTGCCATTGGCAGTCTTGCGAGTGCGATCAAATAGTCATGCCAATTCTGGATGTACCTTGTGTCCGTTGTTAAGTCTGCAGGGGACTTAACAATACAATGAATATCCCTACTAAACTTTAAAATTGTATAGACCATACTCGGATTTACACAAACACAAAAAAACATACACTTGCACGAGGGAGTCTTGTCTTATAATAGTCGTACGTAAAGCAATAAAGTAACCGAGTGAGGAAATGATACAAACTTAATAATGAATTAAACGGAATACTATCTATATCAATTAAACTCTGAATTATATTATCTAAATATTTCCTTCTGTAGTACAAAGTAACATTAGGCGCCGGCCCCACTGCGGGCGGTCTAGCGGTCAGAGTACTGAGTTCTGCGTTCCGCGTTCACTGTAATGTATGCGGTGTCTTAGGCGCCGAACACAGCGCCCCGGCGGTCTGCGTTCTGCGTTCACAGTTGCCCACACTGCGAGCGGTCTAGAAATCTGGAGTTCAGTACATTTGTTTCGCACTAACTTTTCAATTTCGTAGGTCATCGTAACCGCTTTTGAAAAAAAAAGGAACTCCGACAGAACGTGCGTTCGCTTTGACCGCCGCGGTCCGACTGCTTTTGTTTGTGTACGATTCTAATAATAATTTTTCCTTTACAAATCAACGCCCGCTGCTCTAGGAAGAAATCCTGTGTCGCGAAGGACTTTACATACATTCAAACGACGGACACAAAGTGCACCCAGACTCAGAACAACAATTTGTGGATCACACAATGTTTTGTCCCGTGTGGGATTCGAACCCACAACACTCAGCGCAGTGGCAATGGCGAGGCGGCCACTTAAACCACTACACCATCCGTGCAGTCAAAAGTTTCGACACCTTGCTGCTAATTATTCTTTTCTAATAAAATCTCCTTTTCTAATAAGATATGGGGTAAAGAAATGAGGTAGGTAATAGGTACCCCATTTCTTTACCCCATATTTAATACCTAGCCTATTCAACTTCCTATATGTCCATTTAAATAGTCCAGATACGACCGCGTGCCGAAATTAGAACATTTTTGACAAACTTTATCATTTTCATATATTTTTTATTACAAGATAAAAAGTACGTGATGGCCGTTATCAAAATACATAATACAAATAAAATCACGTCACCACATACTTAGTTTTAATTGCAAATATATATTACACACGCATTGGTGTATAAATTAATGAAACAACGTGTATTCTATCATGTCTTCGGGTTAATGTCTTAGACACGTTTTATTGGTCACAAAGGAAATGAGCTGATAAGCTTAAACAGAATAATTGAAGTGAGAGCGAATATTTATTCGCATAGATAATAATTACAGTCAGTCATTGTATACACGTTTACATACTTAAATGTATGTAAGTATTCAATGCCAGTTTTGGCTTAACCGGCGCTCTGGGCGATAATCTCTATGGCGCACTATATCGCTACCGAGAAAACCAGAAACGTTTTTTAGCTTGTTTCGCTGGCATTGAGTTTTACGTAGCACAATATTGAAACTCGGTACTACTATTTCGTCGAAATGTTTAAGAGTCGTACCACCATCTGATAAAGTAACAGGATAGCGAATTAGAGTATTACTTTGACTTGTTCTCGCACATGTTATAATCCTAACTAATATTATAAAAGCGAGAATGAGTTTGTTTGTTTGTTTGTTACCTTTTCACGCCTAAACCACTGAACCTATCATCCTGAAATTTTGCATATACGTTGTCAGGTGTACATAAACGGACATAGGCTTCTTTTCATCCCGAAAAAAATTACTGTTCTCGAGGAAAACAACATTAACGTTCTTATGATAATAGATGGCGCCACGTGTCTTTCGAATCATGATTGAATTATATTATTACAAGCAGAGTACAACCCGAATTGATTGCCAAACTCTAAATTAACGCGAGCGAAGCCGCGGGCAATAGCTAGTAATGATATATAGTGGATCCGGATATGCACGCCCTGATTCAGAACTTTGACGCTAATTAAACTTAAAAATCGTTTATTACTTAAAGTCACCAAATAATACTTATGAACAATATGAACATATAAGGATAGGCGTTAGTGAGTTTACTAAATTACTTCTTAGGTTAGTTGCTAGATTCAGGTAAAGAATTGTCTATTAGAAGATACTTGCAAGATAGCCACGACTACTCTTTTCAACTGCCATTGGTTTCCTGATATTTCGGTTAAATATAGTACAAGCCAAAATACCATGATTTCTCATGGTATTTTGGCTAATGTTACTCGTTGAGTGGGATACCTGTTTTCATTTTTCGTGGGTAAATGCAATTAAGCATCCCTCTCCGCGGGAGAAGGGGACCAATGATGGTATAACGGGTTCACCCAGAGAATGATAGAAAGTCCCGTGTCCTACTGACTAAACCTACCACGATGTGCCATCTCACTGCCTAGAATGGTGAGTGGGTCGCTGGAACTGAAATTACACCAGCAACCCACAATTGGGATAATTCCTAGCTTTATATATAACATTCTATAGAAGACCTTAGCCAACACCTTATTAAGTTCAAGTGGTAAAATTTCCAGGTTACTTTCAAGGCTGATGAAATTCGGAGGTGCGTGACTTTGGATTCAGCTCTTTAGGGCACTCTCTGTAAGCTCTAGCATAGCTCTCCGTAAATAATATACTGTACGTAAAACTGGCCTGGCTGTGGCCTGGCTCTAGTTTTGACCTTGCACTATCAGAGTCCAATTTCACAGGGTCAGCCAGCGAGTTATACTACTAGGTATAAATTGTACAAGTCGTCCCTTACATACATTTTATTACCAACTTTAGTAACATATACATAATGCTATTACACAGAAGTCAACTATACTTGTTTACCACTTAACTAGTATAAAAAAACATGATAAACAGCTGAGTCCATACTTGACATCGTACTATTGTGTAGCAAAGTTGACATTAAACTGCATGTATGTACATATGTATAACAAAAGGTACTTAGGTATGTACTATCGGCTCCAGCGACGGATGACCATTTCAGAAAAATTGTTGCTTACACATGTTGACCAGTTGAGTTTGTATCGCCTTAGAATCAGTAAACAAATGTAAAGTTTAAAAAAACTCAAACAAAGAAAGGGGCGTGTCACGGGTACGGGTACCAAGTGTTGGCCTGCTATGCGATTTTAACCTTAGGAGTGGTCATCCGTCGCTGGAGTCGATAGTACATAAGTACCTTTGTTACATTATAAATTTGTAATAAAATAATGTTTTTCTTTTATTTTAACTTTTCGCCTGCACGTTTATGATGCTGATACAGCAAATACCATATTTATTGTAAAACTGCGAACTATATTGCTCATGGCAGTTTAAAAGCGTAACCGTTTCTTTGCTTTTAAAATTTAGGATACATAGGAAGATGGTGTTAGCGTGCAAATATTTACATTTATAAAATTATTAGTAAGATTACGTTATGGTCGTTATGTTTGCTACTCAATAAAGTGTCTATAATAATATAGCAACATATTAATTAAAGTTTTTTTTTTTAAACAACATATTAATTAAACATACTGTCAGCCTCTAGAATGCTTGCAACACCACGAGAAAATTCGCGCATTACCAGCCCTTCAAAAAATGTGGGATTGTTGGTAAAAGACAAAGAAGAATGAATTTTCCGCTAAGCCCTACCGCTTGTTTAGTTAAATTCAAGACTGTTACTAATAATCCTTACTAATATTATAAATTCGAAAGTAACTCTGTCTGTCTATCTGTCTGCCTGTCTGTTACCTTTTCACGGCTAAACCACTCAACCGATTTGGATGAAATTTGGCATAAATATAGTTTAAAACCTGGGGAAGGACATAGGCTACTTTTTATTGATGTAGGTACCACGCGGGCGGAGCCGCGCGAAAAGCTAGTTTCCTATATAAACTACTTACACGTGGAACAAAAAGTTAATATGCTACAAGAGCATTGTGGCACGTGCATTATAACTGAATACTAGGTACTTGGTGTGCCTTCGAATTATCATGGTTATCTTAAAGACAGCTTATGTTATAAAAGGTTTGTCTATGAATTTAAATTGTTCGTCTCGCCATAGCCACTGCGTCGAGAGCTGTACATTGAATTCGCACACGAGATAAAATTTAAGAGGTCTACAAATAATTGTATCGAGTCTGTATGTTATTTGTGCCCATTGTAGTAAAGTCCCTCGCGGTACAGGAATTATATCAAGAGCTACAGTTATCTATTAAAAAAAACAAGTACTGGTATTTTAGATTCAGATACTCTCATGACGTGAAGTCACAAGGTAAGGCGTATAAGAGACAAATCGCTCTTTATGGAGACGACAACTATTCACTTGGTTTTGGGCGACGAGTAGGTATATTTGTCACCTATTATTTGTATTTCGCACAACAGAGATGTGACGGCACAAGGTCTCATTAGACATGTCTAGAACTGATCATCTAGTCACAAAGTAAACTAAAGTTAAGGAAAACGTCATTCATCGTCGTCATAGATCTGAATATACAAAGGTCAATGCTACACATCCTCTCTCTTCCAGGATATATGTATATATGTATCCGATTTCATCAATACGAATTCTTTACTAATATGGTTTCGGGAGGTACTGTTGTGACGTTAAAACAACACGCAATTCTGCTGAGCTACTAAAATCTGACCATTACAATCGCGAATCAGAATGTCATGCTGAATTAAGGTCAGAATAGTTACACTTAGGCGTCATTTCCTTACGATAGATCTCCGATTATCGTAAAGAACTTGACTGTGTTTCATTGTAGAAGCAATGCCAATGAAACAACCATGTCCTCGAGCGACTCCTGCTAGATGTAGGCCGCTGACTCGTATGTAGAGGCGATAACAACCAATAACTATTACCAATATTTTATAGTTAAATATATTGATATATATTTTAAACGCAGTTCTTGACCGTAAAGCATGTTGCAAAAGAACATTTATTTTCCTATTAAAAAGAAAGTATAAATTGTTTATCCTTACTACAAGTGTTTCATTTCTTAATTAGATATGAATAAGAATAGATGTTAGTAGACTGTGGTGGATGTCTTTCCGAACCGTATTTCACCCCTTCTTTTTGTTTTAATTTCGTTAGCGGGTTAACGCCCTTGTTAATTGCTGATGACTTAAAACTGATCCGTGAAGTGAAGCGGAATGACGATCATGACATACTGCAGCGGGACATAAACAGGGTTGTAAAATGGAGACTCGAAAATAAGCCGTATTTTAATGTAGCCAAGTGCTCCGTGCTTACATTCAGCCGCGCGCGTAACCCACATCAAGATCTGTATTAAATGGAGGGAGTCACGTTGCAGCGCGTCACTGAAGCCAGGGACTTGGGGCTTCAGTTTGCTACAGATCTCAGCTTTCGGAAACACATTACCAATGTTTGTAAAAAGGCATTCCGTAATCTGGGATTTGTATTATGTCAAGCGAATCACTTTACAAATATTGGAGCACTAAAAGCACTGTTTGGGGCTCTCGTAAAAAGTCATTTGGAAGGTGATGCGGCAATCTGGTCACCACATGAAGCAAAATATGAATTAATGTTGGAGCGTATCCAGAATAAATTTATAAGGTTTCTATACTTGAAGCAATATGGGGTATACCCAGGCTATCGATTACTATACCCTACTCTATTTGTGCTGGGTATGGTGGGTTACAATAGGCTTGAAGTGAGAAGAGAAGCGGCAGTATGCGTTTAAGGTCCTTAGGAGAAAAGGTCCTACAGACGGTTAAATTCTGTGTTCCGGACGAATACATAGACCGGCGGAGGCAGCCGCCACTACTGCCAGTGCCGCGTGCACGCACTATCCTACACTAGCTTGCGCCGCTGACGCGTGCGCTGCATGTACTCTGTGCTGTGTCCAAATGTGTAGACATATTTTCATGTTCACTGAGTGAGTTCACACAGGCTACTTATTCTTTTTTGTGTTATAATAATAGGAAATAATTAGTATTAAGGAATAAATAATATTAGGGTGTATATGTTAAGTAAATATAATTTGGACATATTAAGTAAATTCTGCAACCATTGCATTACGTTAAGTATTACCTGTAATGATGGCTGTATGTGGTATTAAAATAAAATAAAAAATATTAAAAAGAAATATCAGACTGTGACATGTTCTGTAACAATTAAGTTAGATTTTCGAGAACACTTTTTTTTAATTTATCGTACATTAATATCGTACAAATACGTGTCACGCCATAACAGTCGAGCTAGATTTATAAAAACACTATTATCAGATGGAGAAATGTCACGACATGATAATCGAGTTAGAATTTCATAAACGTTATTATCAGACGAAGACTTGTCACGTCATGAAAAGCAAGCTAGATTTTCAAAAACAATATGACACGGAGACATATCATGTCATGACATTTTAGCTAGATTTTCTAAACCATATGATATTATCAGTCGGAGATATGTCATGACATAACAATCAAACTAGATTTTATTAAATAATATAACTTTTAAGACGAAAATAATGTGTACTCACCCTCGGCGGGATTGGAGACTGCGTCATGCACTAGCGACGCGATACACGCCGACAACCCTGGAACAGTCCGCAGATACATCGTGACAAAACCTTTATAGTTACACACCATAATTCACCACGAATCGACGTCGTGCTCAGATAATATTGCAGCTATACTATCAACTATGGAAGTAGTTACAACATGATGGGACTGCAATCATTGTTATGATTAAGTAAAATGTCTGTTTCCGCTGAATACTGTATGGAATATTGTAGCTCAGATTCAATATTTTGATTCTCATTATCTAGTAAATATGCTGGCAAGCAGGTAATTTATTTATCTATCTATTGTATGTTATGAGCAAGACAATAATAATTGTATAGGCGGTAGGAGTAAAATAGTTTGATTCCATTAATTTTGTCATCTGTGTATCTATACTAATATTTGAAAGAAATAAAGCTTTGTGTTCGAAAAAATATATATTATATTACAGGATTCCGGCGACTGGGACCGCAGTTAACTCGGACCGCGGTCCCAGTTGCCGGATCCATTTAATTTTAATATTTTTCTTCCGGCAACTGGGACCACCCATAAATAAATACAACAATCTATTGTTCAAGCCAAAAACAGTACAGTCAAACGAAAAAATGTTCAAATATGACAGTAATTTTTGACTAATTGTGATTGTTGACTGTGATTGTTAATATGATGTATGTGTATATTTTTATTTTATTTTAACTTCGATATGGCTGATTTTGAGATAGATAATTACTTATGTACTTGTCGTTAATTAATCGTAAATTGTTGATTACTGTTAGCGTGATTTACAGGTGTATGTTTTTATTACGTAAATTTTAAATAACAAGAACGGTAATTAAAGGCTGTTTTTTATATTATATTCTATTAATAAATTATATTTGAATCAAGGAGTTTTTTTCTTTAATTAATTATTACTTTAAACATTTTTACGTTTGACTGTACTGTTTTTGGCTTGAACAATAGATTTTTGTATTTACTTAAGGATGGTCCCAGTTGCCGGAAGAAAAATATTAAAATTAAACGGATCCGGCAACTGGGACCGCGGTCCGAGTTAATTGCGGTCGCAGTCGCCGGAATCCTCTTATATTAATTAGTTAATTATGGTTCACTTTAACGATGAAGCAAAACAGCGTGGGAAAACTTGGATATCTGTGAATTCTCCATAATGTTCTCAAAGGTAAGGCTGCCAATCCGCATTGGGCTACCATGATGGACTAGGTATGGCCTGTGTCTTCTCATACAGAGAAGAGGAGGTGCTCAGCAGTGGTGCAGACAAACAGGACCGATATCTACTAATAGAAAGCTGCATAACTTTCAGTCATAGGCTATGTTTTAAGGACATACATACATAGATTCACGCCTGTTTCTCAGAGGGGTAGGCAGAGACTACGGATATCCATTTGCTACGATCCTGACACACTACTCTGGCTTCTTTCACTTTCAACACATTCCTCATACACGCTCGTCGGTTTAAGGTGTTTTTAACCTGGCCTTTGTCCAGAACGCCTAAAGACATAATACGTGAGCAAAGCCAGGAGCGGTGGCTAGCATACATGGTGCCAATCTAATCACCTGCAATACTTAATTATATAGTGAATTGAGCAGCGATAGCTCAATGGGGAGACTGCAATGCAGAGGGTTTCGGGTTCGAACCCACGTCGCGCACCTCTGACTTTGGGAAGTTATATGACTTTTCGAAATTATGTGCGTATTGATTGAGAATTATCGCCTGCTCCGTGCCTCGGAGAGCACGTTAAGCCGTTGGTACCGGCTGCCATGAACATCTATGGCAGTCGTTATTGGGAGAGTGTCGACACAAAAGATCTCACTGAGTCGAAGTGTTGCCGGTCTGCACTGACTAACCCCCACATAAGATAAGATAAGATATAGTGAATTACGAGTGGAAATAATATATCGATGGGTTAATTTGCAAACATCGTACATCCATTTAGGGATATTTTACAGGAGAGACAAATACGGTATATTAAATATTTATTGCAATATTATTTTATTAAATAAATATTACAATTATAATCCATTTTTTTCCATTAATTTAAAATAATGCAATAAAACCATGGAATTAATATAACAAATGGACCAAAGCAGTAAAAATTGTAAGCTATCATAAAATTTTGCAATGCAAATAACTACTTTTTGAAGCTTTATAGGGATTCGAGATTATTTTAATTAGATTTACCGCGTAATATACTAGACGGGATTGAAACAAGTTTTTCTTAAAATGGAATTACGAAGTTGAATAATTAACCTATTGAGTTGCGGCACACTGGCGGACAGACACAGTAAATTTTTAATAATCTCTCGTAGGTATTCAAAGAGTTGAGAGATTAGGTATAAAATCATATCTTCAAAAACACGAGTCAATCTTATTAGTAATCATTACAAACGTACGCAGATAAGATGTGTACCTAATTGTACATTGACTCGATGCATCGTACCTGCGCCACTTGACCGCATGCGAGCTACCGTATAATCGGCGAAAGGCGTCGCCCGCGCATTATCGGGATTGCCTACGTATTCAAGATAATGGATATACGTATACAAAATAATGTAGTAGTAGTATGCCGCGTTAGCCTACTAAGACCGTTGGACTGCCACGAAGAGGTATCCAGTTCGACCCCAAGGCGCGCATCTCTGTCTCTTCGAAGTTATGTGAATATTAAATTGTAATTATCACTCGGTTTAACGGTGAAGGAATACACCTTGAAGAAATCTACATGTCTAAGAGTTCTCAAGAATGTTCTCGTAGACATGTGGATTCTGCCAAACCATACTGGCCCAGCGTGGTGATCTATGGCCTAACCTTCCTCACACTGAGAAGAGGCTCTTGGCCAATAGTGGGACAGTTTAGTACAGGGCATATTATTATCTTTATATATATAATTCTACTGTACGTGTGTATGTCACTGAACTCCTCCTAAACGGCTGGACCGATTTTGATGAAACTTTTTGTGTGTGTTCAAGTGGATTTGAGAATGGTTTAGATATGTTTTTTTTTCTGTTGTGTACAGGAAAACGTCTGCCGGGACAGCTAGTTATTATACGTACATAGTATAACATTTGTTACTGATATCAGAAGTACATCGAGGTCTGATATCGGTTACCTCTTTGAATATTGCAGGTGATATACCCGCCTACTGTAAATATAAATACAGCGTGTAACAGAAACGTGTGGTCATAGTTAAGCGTCACGTTATATTATAGCCACTCAGTAGAAAACCGCGACAAATAAATCCGTATACATTATTTTCACTTAGATATAGCATTTTGTTTTTTATCGACTTATTAAATATCATGGGTACGTTCTAGTTGATACTTAAACAACACTAACACTTAACAGTTGTTTCGGGTGAACTCCGTGTACCGGAAAATTACTTGCCGCAATTTTGAGTGATGTAAAGCGTTTGTCTGTATGTTTGAATAATAAATAATATGTTTGATTACACAAACAATAATTTTAAGACAACTTAAAATTATTATTTGTTTTTAGCGGATAGAGCACATTAGTTCTTTATGAGATACTAACTAACCCGCGCAACTTCATCTGCCTCACATCATCATTGATGCTGCTCTCCTATCGGTCGTAGCGTGATGCTATTTATATAGCCTTCCTGGATAAATGGGGTGTCCAAAGCTAAAATAATTTTCAATTCGAACCAGTAGTTCCTGAGATTAGCGCGTTTAACCAAATAAACAAACAAACTCTTCAGCTGTATAATATATATATTTTTTTAATTTTTATTTACTTTGGGAGCTTTTAGCCACACACGGCCATGTCAGCTCCATCATACCCTAAACTTAATAACTATTCATATTCTACCTTAATTCAACCGTATCTATTATCTTATAAACTAACATAGCTGCTTTAGACAGGGGCTCAGCTGAAATACTAATGATATAATATTATCAGATATTGGTACATTACGGCCCGAAAATATGATCACACACCTTTCTGTTAGACGCTGTATACCTATATAGTCCCCATCGATTACAATGACGGCGATCTTAGAAATTATGGTTCTCTTCTTCAATCTCTCAACCAACGCTAGGCATCCGAGCTTAACCTGACTATTTAAAACGTAACTTTTGTTATGATAGTCTTCTTTTATTTGAATAGCTTTTTTGTATTTTTGATAACTAGATTACTTGAAAGGTTAATATGGCTTGCTAGACCCTAATGGTCTTCAATACGTGTGGCAGTAGAGTTGGCCTGCAGAGGTATGTATAAGTGTTTAAAGCTGCCTGTCTATTGAAGCGGAGCGAAAAAACGGATAAATATTAACCAATAGGATTGCATACTGAAGCGGAGCGGAGATTTTATGCAATCCTATTGGTTAATATTTCTCCGTTGGACAGGCAGCCTAAGTATTTGACGTCTTACGTGAATCGTTACACATAGAAGGTGAAGTGTAGTGTACGTACCATGTATGATGTGGTCGTGCCGATGCCTGGTGTAATTTGATAGCGTGTGCTTGCAGTGCTCGTAGGTGGCGAAGAAACACGCATGCGCAGGGCCCGCGCCCAGGACCACCGCCGACATACCGCGGATAGGCCTGCCAATACAAACAACATTACATTATTACTAGCTTTTGCTCGTGTAAAGTAGTTAGGTAATGTTAGTAACAGTATCCTTTTTAAAATTAAATATAGCCTATTTTACTTGCTATAGTTATAGCTTTTTAATGTAGAAACAATTTTTAAAATCGGTTGAGTAGTTTTTGAGTTAAACCCTTACAAACAAAAAATCAAATCTTTCCTCTTTATAATCGCTACATAATTATTATAAAACAAATTTCCCGCTGCGTCCGTGTGTCAGTTCGAGATAAACTCAAGAAATTACTAAACGGATTTTCATGCGGTTGTCATCAAAAGACAGAGTGATTCACGAGGAAGGCTTAGGTGTATAATTTGTTAATGGACCATTTTGTACCCGTGTGAAGCCGGGTAGTACAAAACGGTCGCTACGTATGTTATTAACTTTATGTTTTATTATATGAATGCCTCGGTGGCACAACAGTAGCCAATGCATCTGTTACTGTCGTGTTCGATTCGCGCAAAAACATTATCTATTTACAAATCCTGAGTAGTAACACGGTGTCTGGAACTTTGGCCTTTAGACAAACTCGTCCAATAGGTATATTAGGTTCGTGGCGTACATACTTTGGCGAATAGTTCCTGTCAAATGTCTATCTTCGCCTTTACGGATATATATGTAAACACTTACACGAAGCCTGTTTTGAAATGCAAGTGACGTGCTGTATTTGTCTTACTTAGTAAAGAACAGGGTAAACTTGATACTGCTGACGCAGAATGTCCACCTTGCAAAAAATTTATTAATAGGGCGCAAAATGTCCCTTTCTCAGAATGACCCTTTCGTAAATTGTCCCTTGTATCTTATTCCTTGGTATCCGTAAAAACAGTCAAGAATCTCAGATACGCGTACATGGGATCCCATCCATATTATGCAAATAGGTATCACAAAAACCACAATTAAGGACATACATTACATGGTTTGCTAGATATATTTTGGCAACTATTTTACACTTATAAAAATCAAATGTCTCTTCTCTCTAGCCTTTATTATTCCCAAGTCACTTGGAGTCGGCTTTCTAGTCCAACCGGATTTGACTGGATATCAGTTTTTACACGCGCCTGCCATCTGACCTCCGCAACCCGAAGGCTAACAATACCCTAAGGCTAGATCAGTGTCAGAATATTAGAGAGCACTGACTTCCCAATAACGACTGCCATAGATGTTCATGGCAGCCGGGACCGACGGCTTAACGTGCTCTCTGTGACACGGAGCAGGCGATAATTGTGTCAATCAATACGCACATAATTTCGAAAAGTCAGAAGTGCGAGGTCCTTAATTGTAGTTCGTTTTTGTGATATCTATCAGCATAATATATTACTATGGAACTCTGTATGCGAACTTGATTCGTACTTGACCATTTTTACTGATACCAAGGAATTGTAAACAAAGGACATTCTGCGAAAGGGACTGAGCCCTTGATACTTGCTTCAAGAAAATTGCCTCGTAAAAGGCTTAAAGACTATGCGTATGTATGTATTTTTACAATAACACCTTCGTCATTGAAATAAAACTATTTATTACTTCTATTATCTTGTTTATTTCGTAAACAACTTTATTTGTATGCTTACATTTGTGTAAATATGTTATCATAAATGTATAAATGTACATATACTTACATAGACTTTGTACATTGCTTAAGGGTTAGCCAAAGGTATATCACAACACTTAGCCAAATATGAGTTTAATGACCAGTTTCACAACCATGAAGTAAAAGCTATCCGAAAGATAAATCGCATGGAAGCTCACTCTTGTTATGTTAAAGAATAGATGACGAGACTTTTAGCTTATAGATAAATGCTATGTGCAAGTGGTGGGACAGGCCCTTAGGCTTATATTTTAATAAAACAAGCGATAGCCTAGTAGAAGACCGTTGGACTATCACGCAGAGGTATCGAGTTCGATCCCAAGGCGCGCATCTCTGACTTTTCGAAGTTATGTGCGTATTAAATAGAGAATTATCACTCGCTTTGACAGTGAAGGAAAACGTCGCGTCGCCGTCGTGGAAAAATCTACTTGTCTGAGAGTCATTCATTGTTCTCGAAGACATGTGATGTCTGCCAACCCGCACTGGGCCAACGTGGTGGCCTATGGCCTGAGTCTTCTCACACTGAGAAGAGGCCCGTGCCCAGCAGTAGGACAGTTTAATACAGGGCTGCTATTATTATTATTATTACAAGCGCTTGCGCAATGCAATTGATCTAGTAGCAACATCGACACGTCACGGCACTTATGCCTACTTACGACGTTTTTCCACCATGACTGGCAGTAACTACAACATATTATATATTCATAAACAACTGACATCACTGTTTAAAAAAATACTTAAGTTATGTAAATCCTATTAATATTACAAATGTGAAAGTTTGTGAGAATGTTTGTTACTCTTTCACGCAAACTACTGAACCGATTGCGATGAAATTTGGTATGTAGATAGCTGGAGACCTGGATTAACACATAGGTTACCGTTTTATCCCGATTTTCCCACGGCATCGGGACTTACGCGGGTGAAACCGCGGGGCACAGCTACATAGTATATTAATATATTTAAAAAATGCGCAATGTCATTTAAATAACTTTCTTTTCGAAAATAAATTAGCTTTTAAGGTAGTCGTTTTAGTAGAGAATTATCGTCATATTTCAACCAATTTACACAAAACCTCAAATTATTTACCTAAACCTTCCTCATGAATCACTCTGTCGATTAGGAAAACCGCATGATAATCCGTTCAGTCGTTTTTGAGCTTATCGCGAACAGATAAACAGAGGCGGCGGCAGACTTTGTTTTATAATATGTAGTGATATAGATATAAGATAAACTCATAGTCTCACGAGGCAGAGGTATATTAAACCCAGTTTTCACCAGCTAAGGTTAGCTGGTGAAAACTGCCACAAGCTAATTGCCACCTACTAGACAGACTACCAAGCACAGACTCCGTGTTACAAAGAATTCCTTGAGAGGAAAATCCAATAACACTGCTCACTAATAGACTATGTACAGCAGTCACATTCACTACCGCTGGGCCAAAGAAGCAGTTCTTATGTAGATGATTGTATTATAATAATACATGGCAATTACGTGTCAAGTTTTTTTTAAATTATCTATAGCTGCAAGGCCGTTAAAGGCTCTCACAACAGGTTGAATCACTTTTTTTGTTTACTGATTCTATTGAATGATTGCAAATGGTTGAACATAATTCACTAATGCAAACAGAGGACCAATTCTCGTAATAAAATGCTGTTCATGATACAGTTCTGATATCCTAACTAATATTAGGTATAAATGCGAATGTGAGTTTGTCTTTCAGGCCATAACTATTCAACCGACCATCATGAAATTTTGCATACACGTTGTCGGGGGAACTGAAAAATACGTAGGTTACCTTTCGTCCAGAAAAAAGTACTGTTACTGATCTAACCTAATCTAGCCTACATTTACGCGACTAACAAAAAATGTTTATTTTCTGTCATAATTATATAGAATCTTAATATTAATGTTTTAGAGACATCATTAGTGTAACATGTATATCGCATGGCAGATGGCGTAGATTTATATTTTGACGAATTGCAGAATATTTTACGTGGTCCCAGAACAACGCCTTGAGGGACACCTAAGCCTGAATTTAAATTGAATAGTCGATCAAACGATTTTACGCGTATTTCGATTGAAGCATAGAATTTTCTTTCTCAGTCATCCGTTATGATTGCAAGTAAAGATATTAAGATATTATTACGCAATTAAATATACGAGCAGTGCCTATTGAAGAAACTGCTTGTCAGTAGAATTAATGGGCAAATCGCATGCACTTGTTTAATAGTAAATTCTATTTTAAGTAGATTGTTCTTATTACATATACATAAAGATAATGATTCTCAACTAGATTTTGTCCGCGAATCCTGATTGCACAAATACATTTCATCTATGTAGTCATTTACGTAAATCACACTATAAACCACATCTCCTGTATACTATATAACATTAAACATCACTTAGATTTTAAGGTAAACCTTAAGCTACTAAGTTGTATTAAAAGCAAACAAACGTATGAAAATAAATTCTTTAAAAAATCAATTAGTATGTCAAAAACATTTCCTAACGTATACAGACAAACTCATCACAACTTTATAATATAATGGATTTTTATAATACACGACTGTTTATGCCAACATGGTTAGGAATTTATATAGATCTAGCTGTCCCAACAGACGTTGTCCTGTACAAAAGAGAGAGAAAAAATAAACATATCTAAACCATTCTCGAATCCACTTGAACACACACAAAAAGTTTCATCAAAATCGATCCAGCCGTTTAGGAGTTCAGTGACTGTACGTGTGACAGTATAATTTTATATATAAAGATATCCACATTTCGCTAGCACGTATATGCGAATCACACGTAATGGTAAGCAAACATATAATTTATTACGAACACAATTTTTCCAGAATCGGTGGAATCTGGAAATGCTACTACAAAACATTTTCTGGTAGAAAACCGAATAATTCTGCCCGGCATTCGATCGATGGTCAATAAACGTAACCATGAACTTATCCCATTGGTTGACCAAAACATAATCGCAAATGTTTTATAGATAAGTAATCATCTGTGACCGAGTTTAATTTGATAGATAATATGTCAGAGGGTGAACTGGTGTATTTTATAATTATGATTACATTTTAATTATCACATGCCATTAAGCACAATACATGTAGATTATGGAGTCAATAATTACTCACTCTGTTGCTAGCCCAGCAACAGAGTGAGTAATTAGCTATTAATTTATTACGAAATATTATCAAGAATCCAGATCCTCTTACAAAAAAAGGAAACATTCATTTTGTTAGAAAATTCATTCAGTCATTTTGTTGAAACATATATTTAGGCAAAAACGGAGGAATCATCCTTAAAAAAATCTCGATAGAAAAAACCCGAACTATAAAACTTAGTATAAAAAATCTTATTGTCCAACTTTGGATAATAGACGTCTTACTTAATTTTAAAAAGATAATACCTACTAAATATCATTTAAATTTAAAAATCTTATATTGTTGCTGAAAAAAGGTTTCAAATGCCGGACGGGAAGGCTTCCGGGCTTTAAAGCAATCTGTCCTGTCGCCCCGCAAGAATGGAAATAAGTAAGTAAGTAATATTGGATTTTCTTCCTGTAGCAGCAGTTTACGGATTCTAAACTATAGGCTCGCTCTCTATTACGCGAAATCCAACAACATACTAGCTAGCGAAGCAAACTCAAACCGTTAGAGTAAACTCAGTACCTAACTTATTGTTACTGCGTTTCGACCACTCAGTAGTTCCGGAGCCTACCACTCCCATTCCTTCATTCCATCTTTAACATCCTTTCTCTATGATCAGCAATGAGCGAGTAGGATCTATGATCTATTGGAATACAGTATCAACTCTTGATCACTATAACCTCCTTTCACTAGGCCAATTTGTAAAACACCAACTATTATTTACCATACACATTAATGTACATGACTTCTGTAGACTCAGTCTGTAAGTAGCAGTACTGTCTAGACTTTTTTGCTGTTTTAAGGCATCCGGGTACATCGTGACATCACAATTTATTGCGTAATCGTCAAGGAAACGAATCGTAGCTGCGACGCGATTGGCTCGCTCGTGCCCTTCAAACTCAAGGTCGCACACGGTTTGGCCCCCTGACCTTCAGACGACGTCTAACTAAATCGATACTGAACTCCTCTGTACCACTCTAGCAATAACGACCATAACTCGATAGACAATTATATGAACAGTTTATTATTTATAGCCCAGTTGTGTAGAGCCAGAAATATTCATGTACATTATGAAGGATCAATATACCGTAACAGCACTGTGTGCCAGGACATTTTTTGTTAATTATTTCGCTTTTATGTAAAACTAGATGTGCCCGCGGTTTCACCCGCGTTCATAGTTACCCCGTGGGTCGTAGCGTGAGGTTATATAGCCTATAGCCTTCCTCGATAAATGAGCTATCCAACACTAAAACAATTTTTCAATTCAAACCAGTAGTTCCTGACATTAGCGCGTTCAAACAAACAAACAAACTCTTCAGCTTTATAATATTAGTATAGATTAGGTTCGCAATATTTAGCTCCGCAAACAGTGCATCTTATACATGTCAAGTCTACTAATGTTAAATCACAGAAAGGACACCCAAATATTTACAGAACGCAGACTACACACTCAATAAAAAAAATTAACAAAAAAGAAAACCGACTTCAAAAAGAATATTCTACAACTTAAAATGTACTAAAAAGTTAGTAAATAATTGCATATTCTTGTGAATAATTAAATTATTGTTATTAGAGTCAGTAAATGGGACCACACGGACAGAACCAGCTTTCAAATAAAAAAAGAAATCGGTCATCAAAATCGGTTCACCCAGTCGAAAGTTCTGATGTAACAAACATAAAAAAAAACGAAAAGTCGAATTGAAAACCTCCTCCTTTTTTTGAAGTCGGTTAAAATAATGGACAAGGAGAACTTTGATTTCACAGATGGCGTAGTGGTTTAAGTGATCGCCACGCCACTGCCGCCGGCGGCGCCGCGCCGATTGTTGTGGGTTCGATGGGGACACGAGACAAGAATTTTTGTGTTCTACAAATTATTGTTTCGAGTCTGGGTGTTCTTTGCGTCCGTTCTTTGAATATTTGTAAAGTCACACGCTACACAGGATTTATCCCTAGTGCGGGAGTTGTCTTTTAAAACAACAAGCGTATTATCCAAATGCGAAACTTGTTTGTATGACGTCACGTGACGTGTACCTGCGTGTGCGCCGCAATTTCTAATAGCCGTCGATAATTATTCTTTATATTATTGCTACACAATCGCTTCATCCTTCACACCGCTCGGTTTCCCCTTTAACTGTAAAATGTTCAATAATTCTTTTGGTCATTGAAGTGGAAATAAATGTAAGTTACTAATTGCTGGCGTCACAGATTAGCTAGACACAGATGCTCCGATCAGTACAGTAAGTGAAAACAGGTTCACTCACACATAAAGCTATTTCGGATCCAGTCTGTGTGAGTGCTTCAATTGTGACGTGTCGTATTCAAAGGATCAGCTGTATTAAATTAATTTGTGGCGTTCTATATCAAAGGATATTTTTTAAGTCACGCAAGCTAATATTGCTTTATAACATTTTACGAACTTTAGCAAGGTTAAAAAATATATTGGCACAGTCTAGCGTAAGTATCCATTGTGGTAAAAATAGCTAATAGACCGTATAGTACCGACTGACCGTTTGATTAGCCGGTACCTACGTCCAATCAAGTATCGTAAATAGTTGTGATTATTAACTACAGCGAGTTTATCGCTTAGTCACCGTGAAGCTATGCCAAAGTGAAAGGAGGTAAATAAGACGTCTTCGGTACTAAAGTGAGCCATCGTTATTGATCGTACACAAAGTGAGTTTTATAAAGCAAAGACAATATAATTATTTAAAGCAAGTTATCTATTGATTATACAGAAAGGGGCGGGTAAACACATCGTGTAGACATGTCATTATGTACGCCGAAATCGTTGATTTGTTACCTTCGTAAAAAAGATTATAATCTACAAAATATAACCCCTTATTACCATATTTTAATATTCTTATGACATACCCTATGTCATTGGAAGATTAAGTGCAGGGTTTAGCGAATTATGTAAATAAAAAACGTTATTTAAAAAGACGACTCAGCACGAGGTATTACTCCTGTATCGCGGGGGACTGTACAAACATTTAAACAACGGATAAAAAGAACATCCAGAATCGGGACAACCATTTATGGGTCACACAAATTTTTGTCCCGTGTTGGATTCGAACCCACAACACCCGGCGCGGTGGCAGTGGCGAAGCGACCATTTAAACCACTACGCCGTCCGAGCATCATTCAAATCAAAAATTGTAATTTTGTTAGTTACGCTGTTATTATTTAGGATCGTAATGGTTTCAAGTTATGATTATGTAACAGACTTTAACCATGTTCAAAATTAATTAAACATAATTATATAACAATAAATGTTAATTATAAAATGAATTGATCGCGGTTTGAAGCCCGACTAAAGGGAAATTATATCTATAAATTATTTAAAATAAGAATAATGTTATAAAAACCATTCTTAACTTCAATAATAATTTTATTAATCTCGAAAGTTCGCACTAAAGAGAAATTTGTTAATCTGTAATAAAATCCAAGATGAAAGCTTAATCCTCAATACAGAATAAAATATATGAGATAAACTTCTTCTCTTATGAGATAAATATGTTAATGTTTGTAAAGACTCCTTCACGCACTAGCTACAATACCTTGAAGAATAAAGCTAGTGTGAAACTACCTAAAACATTTGAGCCTCGCCCATATTTTTCTTCTAAAGCAGTGGAACAGCAATCCACGGAACGACATAATTATATACTATAGTAGAAGCAAGGTTCATCGAACCAATAAGTATGTGTTGAGCCGGCTGAATGCAGGCGGTTTACGTAGGGTGGACGCCTAGCAGGGCTGATGGCCACAAGTAAAAAAAATAGTCGCCTTGCATTTTGCTTTGCAAGGAGCAGTTCCTCTGCCCACAGCACAGCGTCTTCTCAAATGGCTCAAGAAATTCTATTCACACAGTTCAAGGTTTCTGGCTGCGATCTTGTGTTTAATTTTTACTTTAAGCTGGAATCTCCACACCTTTCCAAGGATCGTTGATCATCCATAGTTTGTTTGAGAAAAGGGTGTAAACTTTTGTAAATTTTAACAAGCAAACATTCTTACATACATACGCAAGCTAATTTCCCGGAGGGCAAGATACAACGAGTTTCCATTTGCTACGAGGTTGGCATATCTTACTTTATTTACCGAGAGGTTTCTACCAACAAGAATGTAATAAGAGTGAATGAGTACAGAAGGGTTCTCTTAACCAAGCATTTCTCCAGAATGTCCCTAATGCAGTCGGTGAACGTTCTCGTAGATCTGACCCTGTCGGCTATCGTATTCAAATTGTGTTTTAAGCAAGATATTATTGAAATTACAGACCGCTGTCACGTGGACCTATTCGTGACACGAAAATAAGAACAGGAAAATTGTGGTCTCGGTTGGAGGAGCGGTCGCATACATATAAAAAGACAACCGTGGTGATTATTATACAACTGATAAGACTAGTATCAGCCCGCAGACTGGCTCAGTACACCTGCCCTTTGACCTTGTCCAAATATTGGTGGAACACGCGAAGCGCGAAACCCATCGTTCGTTCATTTTGGCTTCAAATTTAGTTGTACGTCATCATACCATGGTGATATGATTACAGGAATCGCATAGTGGTTTAAATAGTCGCCTCGTATTGCCATTGCGCCGAGTGTTGAGTTATTTCTGGTGTGGCAGATATCTTTTACTAAAAGACAAATGATGGTAGAAAAGAAAATGGCTTCATGCATGATCATTAAAGGATTATATTTTAAATGAGGTTTAACACCAGTCTATATATAGTAGAATCAGTTACTCGTTTTGTAATGTTAATGATGGCCGCTTTTTCATAAAGAGCGTCCCTCTTTAAGAA
This sequence comes from Catocala sponsa, assembly GCA_963564715.1. Lineage (NCBI taxonomy): Eukaryota > Metazoa > Arthropoda > Insecta > Lepidoptera > Erebidae > Catocala > Catocala sponsa. Next base: position 5,851,185 of record OY751349.1, read on the forward strand.
AGAGCGGTCATCATTAACATTACAAAACGAGTATCTGATTCTTTTTCTTAAAGAGGGAGGCTCTTTATGAAAAACGGCTATCACGAAATGAACCCTGAAATTTCTCCAAGCATGTCAATGTACAAAAACAAAACCGAAAGTTCGTCTTGGTGTAACACAAATCAATATAGTACTTGCATTGTACGGTACCCCTTTATAGACAAAAGTGAATAATTTATTCATAAATTGCACATGAATAAGCCGTTTCTATGGAAATCCCCCTTGTAAGCAAACAACCTATTTCCTCTTATGAGTATTGAATTAATAGTCGCGTGTCCGACGAACGCATTTAATATCATTTATTAACAATGAGAGTTTAACATCTCTAATCTTTTATTTTATGAGTATAGCAGTTTAGATAAAAAAAGCTAAAGATAATTTATACGTATTGTCGATCGAACTAAAACAATTGGCCGGGGTTTCAAGGCGAGACGGGTCAGCAAAACTTTCGCTTAGATCATGCCTGTTAGCTCCAATAACAATCGTTATCACGATATTTGGCGAATGGCAGGCAATCGGCGCAAGAGCAGAAATATTGGCTCTTCTTATTATTATCAGTGACAAAGGATTGATGAATATTTGGTTCAAAATTTTGAATATTCGCATTGTTTTGTAGCAACTGAATATCAATATACTTGCCTTGTTGGGGCAACATTAAGTGGAATATCCAATTAGTGCAGGATTTTACATTTCCCGTATGGAAACAGCAAAGTCCGGTGAAAACGGTATTAAACGTCATATGTGTATACATCATGCAAAGCAAACGTATAAAAGTGGTCATAATCTATACTAATATTACAAAGCTGAAGAGTTTGTATGTTTGTTTGAACGCGCTAATCTCAGGAACTACGGGTCCGAATTGAAAAATTATTTTAGTGTTGGATAGCTCATTTATCGAGGAAGGCTATAGGATATATAACATCACGCTACGACTCACGGGGGCGGCGCAGTAATCATAAACGCGGGTGAAACCACGGGCACATCTAGTTATGTGTAAATAACGTACAACCTGACAATTGTTGGAATGCTAAACATAATTGAAAACTTATTGTGTCTGGTTGTTACCTATACTGCATGGAAACAATCAAGAAGACCAATTCTAGCAAAACTCTTAAGATATTCTACAGCATCATCTCTGTATTTGCAAATACCAGCACAGTGTACACGGCTCTATAAACATTACCTCACTCCACCGCTGATATCACTCGCTTAACAAATACATGTGAACCGGTTACATTTGATAACGACAATACGATATCTATTATTGCGATACATCGACAAGTACTCTTTCCGCTGTGCAGTTCCAGTCAAATAAAATTCTAAAACAATCATAAGGAAGACTTAACATTTCTGTCAAAATCAGAGACGTGTTTCCTCCAGTGAATGCGGCAAATCATAGGTCGACAGATTTGCCTCTTTTAAATTTAGAAAGAAACGTACGTTTTGATGACCAACTGCAGTTACTTTTGGTATTGGTTGTGATCAATAATATTCGCCAAATTCCAAAAAACTCAAAACGATTAAAATGTATCGCGAGTTCTGGATTTCATTGTAATAAATCCTTAAAAAGCGCAGCTGAATGGCATCAAGGTGAACCTCAGTACGCGTGTACCAAAAGACGCCTTGAAAAAGCGAAACTAATAGGTTCCAAGAATGAGAGATTTGCCGCAGTATTAAAATCGCTATTCATCCAATGACTATGCAGAACCAGACTGAAACATTTGTGTCAATATTTAGCACGCCGACGCAAGGAACGGGTGACGTGGAAGCCTGGCAAAATGGCAGCAAACTGTGCTCTATAAATGTCATATTATCTAGTTACTGCGGTAAGAACTCTTCCGAGAAGGAGCAGGTATAATAACAAATTCTCATGAACTGAAATCATACCACCGCAACATAGCAGTATTCTAATCTTACGTTAAGGGAGAAAGATACGGTGCTATACACAGTGTACAGCTGTCCCGATCTTTTATAAGGAAAGAACAAAACACTGTCATAAGATGAAGGTACGGTTTCCGAAAGCCTTTGCAACATAGTTACGTAACGTTTCAACTCTCTAGCGAGACCGATGTATCCAAGTTTAACGTTAGCTGACGTGCGTATCACCTGACTTCACGACTAGCGTAGCATAGTCTGTAGGTAACTGGTACAAACACTATCTATTACAAAATCACGTTATCGCTGCGTTATCACACCTCGCCTGTTCATATTTGGCGAGCGCCGCGATATCAGTTCATACAGTTCAATTAAAAAACAATTATTAATTGCCCTACTTGATATTTATTTACACGTTACAACATAAAAATGAGTTCATTCCTCGGCAGCCAAGTGGAACTCAATAATTTATAAGCCTTAAAATCGAAATTGTTCGGTAAGCAAAAGATCTAATTGACTAACTATTAGTTTTCAATTCAATAGAAAACGATAGCTAAGATCACCACGAAAACTGGCACCACAAATTCTAGAAGTTTGAAGAAAATCAAGCAATTGAGACGTCAAAACCGTTTCTTCAGGCCATTTTTAGATGTACTGCCAATGCGTCTTGCTTTACACCATGATTAAAGTATTGTATGAACGAGGTCATTCCTTATACATATGTAGTACTAGTACCCAGCAACTACCTGTTGTGATAATGTGGCTGGGATATCAACGCGTACGCGTACTTAACAACGTTCAACGCATAATATTGAATGAACTGCCGTGGGGTAATCGATACATTGTGCATACGGCGTGCATCACTATATACGCATCACTTCGCTCGCAACTAATATGTGTCAGTTCACATATAGGTAATAGGTATAAATAGAGCTTCAGATATGACCCTTATCAATTGCTTTTCACTACAAATAGTACGCATTGATATCGCAAGGGCATCCACCCCGACGTTCGATGTTCAATACACGCGTAGGAATCAAGAGGGCACCTTTCTTAGACGTGGGTCTAGGAAAACTAAGTCATGTCCGTGCAGTATTTCTATATGATTCAGCAATGTTCCCATTGACTTTATTAACACTGTGTTAATTAATAAAGAGAATGGAAAATTTCAAAATAAAATCTCAAGTTATTTTAGAGATTTTATTATATACTAGCGGATCCGTCACATGTCTTTTTCGAACGTTGGCTTGCAACTCGACCACAGCGGCACCTATCAGGTCCAATTGTAAATCTATCAGAGATCCATTCTAACACACAAAGTCATCAAAATCGGTACCAGCCGTTAAGGAAATCTTCAGTGACATATGTACACACGTATGTACATAAGAATTATAATTATAAGTATATAAAGGTAACATACAATATCGTGTCTAAGAAATGTTGACACATTTTTATGCAAAATCACCATGTTTGATTTTGACTTTGACTACGAGTACTACGTAAGACAAAAGAGCGAAATAAAAAGACCAGACAATTATTCTAATCTATCTTAATTAATTTTGTGCTGGACTAGTCAAATAATCTGTTGTCTAGAAACACGTAACGTTTGAAACATCTATTTTAGTTAGTATTATATTTACAAAATGTTAACGGTCCAGCACACAGACCATATAAATGTCTGGAGACCGGATGGCCCATTTCGCAGTAAGAATGAGTCATTTACAGAGGACTTCTCTATCGAATACTGGCTATCGTCTGGCATTACGGCTAGGTATATAAAAACTTTATCATTTATAGACTGCCAAGGCTTTTTAGTCCATATAAATTGTTATGAAATCTATAAAGCTGAACTTCACCTTAATTGCGCGTTTGATTTATCTTACTGAGTCTAATAGTTTTGCACGTAGTGACATACAGACTATAATCTCATGAATAAATGGGGGAGCTATGTAACGTCACAATCTATTCGAAACTAGTAAGACGTCAAGCTTCAGAATTTATAAAAATATCTTATTTTAATAATATTTATCTGTTAGCTGAGTGATGAGGTTCGGTTCGAATGTTACCGACTTGCTGTATGCATCTTTAAACACAAAATATGCTTTAATATTTGTTTCATCTCTACACAATGCATCCCGAGGACAGTTGAGTAACAAATTATATATATTAACTGCCTCAGAAAAGCAGTGGCATCTCGGATTCGATTCCCTATTATGGGGTTCTTCTGTCTAGAATTTCTCAGTAGAAACACGGAGTTGTAAACTGTTCATTAAACGAGAACAGGATAACCCCAGGCAGTGGAACCTAAGCTGGCAATATTGTGGTGTATACACCATTGCGTACCTTCGATATGTGCGTGAAACTATGTATGATATCCTAACTAATATTATAAATACGAATGTGAGTTTGTTACGCTTTCACGCCTTAACTACTCGACCAATCGTCAAGAAATTTCACATACACGTTGTCAGGGGAACAGAAAAGAAAAGGACTGTTACTAACCGAACTTAACCTGACCTATATTTACGCGAAGCCGCGGGCAAAATATAGTTTATTATAAAAGCAATTCATGCACTTGGAACCTATTGCAAGGATAATCCTATCATGCATATCGTATTAAAAGATTTGAATATTCTGACAAGATAGGACACACTTCGGCATGTTGCATAAAGATTGCACATTATATGCGAGCACGTGAATTGTATGAGTAACACCGATCCAGTTGGCTCACTGCCCGACGCGCGGCACACTGTTCGCCAGCCCACATGTCGCGTGATCGCCGAATTTAAAGGCTGGTGGTATGCTGCTAACGAGGAAAACCATTCAAATAAATAAAACTCAAGCTGTCGTCACACAAAGATGATTGCTAAATGATCTATCGCCATAAAAGGATGTGTATACACCAGCGCTGTTGCATTACATCGCCTCCGTCACTCTTATTTCCTTCTGTAGTGACGTCAATTTATAAGAAACCATTACTTTGCCTAGTAGCAGTGATCTGTAATCATCTTGAAAGAAACGCGCACTAGTTATAGTCTATCTCGGAATCGGCAGAAGACCAGGGACCTCGACTTTATAAAAAAATTATTACCTAATAATGCAAAATAGTACGCGAGTCATCTTAAAAAAATATAGGTATGAACAATTCAGTCAATTAATAAGCGCCCATGATCAAATTTTAGTAAGGCTTAATCCTACCGACACTGGGGCCCTATGGAGTCGGCGCCAGAGAAAACGTGATTAATAGAAATAACTTTACAATTTAAAATTCTTAAATGACGCACTGATTTTGCGTCTATGATGAGTTGGCATGCCTGTACGCTATAGTTTTGGGTAACGTGACTGGTATCGTGTATGCACGATAAATAATTATAATATAAACCTGTACATAAACCGCCCCACTGCTGAGTGCGGGCCTTTTTACCAACGTGAACAGGCCATAGTCCACCACGCTGGCTCAGAGTAGGTTCTTTACATAATTGTTCGCGAGCATTATGGAGAACTGTCAGACATGTAGGTTTATTGCAACAAATGTATAAGTATAATAAACCTAAATGATGAGAGCGTCGGTACTTCGCACTGTTATATTGATTGCGGTAGGTATGCTCGCTGGTATTTCAGCAGCGTTAATTGGTGCGTCCGGCACTGGCTCCACACCCGAACAATATTAAACGCTATGATTTACACAAGCACTGAAGCGTTTATAATAATTAAATTCACTAATTTGAAATATTGCTTTTAATAAATTCTTTCGGTTCAAATGTGAGAACTCGACTTTTGCTGAGGTTTTAGATAGTCAGCAGATTATGACTGAGAACTCGTTGCACTTGATGAGGACCATGGCGCGCGAATACTTTAAAGGAATCAGAATAACCTTCAACGTTGATCTCTGTTCAAGTTGTAGCCTATAGGCTATTTAAAACGCTATGAACTTTAGGCCTGGAGCGAGTGGTGCGGAGCTAAGCTAGTAATTTATATCAACATGAATAAAAAATCAAAACCAGAAGTCAATAGCCGTATCTATTGTAAGTTGCTAGTTGTAGTTGCCAATTAAATTGTAACGGTTGCCAATTATTTGGCAACCGGAATGAGGTGGTGCGCCCGGGCCAGTATCATCCTTTTATTGGACTAATCCCACACTGACACCACTGTACACTGTGTAGTAACTATCTTGCTACCCGCAACGAATTAATCAGAAGTACACTATAGGACGACTTGGTAGACTTCCATTCGTCCGTAGCAGAGCTGGAGAAAATCACCCTCTTACATAAACTCGAATCTTGCATAGAACTAACAACAAAACGGTAACATTGTAACTGCGTTTCAGTACTCGCAACCTCTTACTTACAAACCATTTTTATTTTTCTCGGAGAAATGCACCCTATTCATATCCTCTCGTCACAATGGGAGGCGAGAGGGTTATGTCCGGCTCTCCCGTACTTCGGGCCTACGGACCAAAAACCCACGGTGTGCCTACTCGTTGCCTTGTATAGAAGATGGGTCACTGGAAAAGAGACTACATCAGCGACCCACCCAGCAGACTACGACTCCTGGGCAACGCCCTGGCACTACAGTGGGCGTCGGACCGACTCAATGGCTGGCGGGCGGGAGATCCCCGTTCTCCCGCCCGCGGCTTTCATTATGGCGACATGAGGTGCGCGAATGTCGGCGCCGAGCCGGCGACGGCTCGGATCCGCAAGGATACTTTCCTCACAGATCCGCTCCGCTGCGAAGACGTCATCTCGCAGAAGAATGCGACCGCTGCCCACTTCCTCTCGCTGTCGACCACAGCTTTGATCACGGCCGGCAGCGAGAGGTCTTCTCCTACAACCTCAACGAGTTCACGGCGCTGCACCGCCCAAATAGGACATTGCTCGAGCGTGTGCTGCGCCGTGTCCTTGCCTCGTATGTGACGCTTCGAGACTCTTACTCATCACATTCCTTTAGTCTCATTTTTAATTCCTTTTCCTAGTATCGCCATCGCGTAAGTGATACTCATGGTTTTGGAAGCGATCCTAGACTACGGTATCCACTCTCTATCAGATGGCCGTATTCTTATATACACGGTAACAAATGTATTCTCTCAAAGAGAATAAGGGGATTAACATAGACAATGTGAGTAATAAGTGATAACGCAGTTTACTATTGTATATATTATATTGTAGTTAATAAATCGATAGAATGACAAATAATATGAAATCGGCGGAATGATGGAAAAATCATGTGCGGATATAGATAACAGTGTGTATTCGTGATTTTTATTGTATGATTAGCATGAACTAACAGGCGTGGGATTACCAGTGCTAGCGTCTTAGTCACCTTTTTTACTTTAGACAACGGTTAGACTATGTTTTTTGGTATTGGTTTTGCAATGGGCATGTACATATATCCAAAAGCGGTGGCCACAGCGTACAATAAGGTGGAATGCTGTACCACTTCTATCAATAACGTACTACTTCTGCCGATCTGGAGCTAATCTTACCAATTCGCGTTCTGCTAGTCCGAAGCAAGCGTTAAACCATCTGACTGAGAAACTTCATTTTGGATGTATTGATGCTATACCAAACAAATGTCAAATGCTAATTACATCTCTCGCGTAAGGATCAATGCGAACCTTGATTAGTACGGAGGAACAGCTAATATCGGATCGCCAATTATAATAGGCGAGGAGATATGATAGGCGGGAAAAAGTCGCGCCAGTCGGACGCCTGCTAGATAGGCAATGGTGCCAATTCTGTTGTCACAAAATTCTCTAAGCTTAACTAAAAATCACTAAAATTTAGTTTAGTCCTGTCAAATGACATTTCGTATTCTGAAATCGTTAAAAGTGACAGGACTAAACAACATTTTAGTGATTTTTAGTTAAGTTTAGAGAATTTTGTGACAACAGAATTGGCACCAATATGAACCTTATAAAGCTAAACTGTGTGTTTAATGTAATAAGGTCTTCAACTATAGTTGGATGAAATAAAAACACTGACTCTTTGATGCTTTTATTTGTACTAAAAATATATTAAGTTAAAACTAGACAAAAAAGTAGACTGTATTGAATGTGTGCGTGTGTGCCATATACCTGATTGCATGTGCATGTGAAAGGATTATTTATGCAAACTACCAAGTCTATCTAATATTTGGACACTGTGCGTGGAGTTTAAAGGGACATATCGACGGATCAGCTTAAGCAGCACCCTCTGCCAGGCCTGCATATTTGTTTTTATTCCCGCTCTCACATCGAATAGATCAATATTTCGAATACAATATTATTTTGCAGACATAATCCGGCTTTAACATGACGGGGCACCCCTTCCTGACTGGCGCCCTGGGCGATCGCTCTACGTTCCGTTAATGTGCATAGAGTTATGATATACCTACCTATACATCGGATCGGTGAAGACAGAGGAAGGATAGGTACGTCTATTTGTGCGTGCCATTAATAAAAAGGAAGGAAAACAATTATTCGATTTCATGCAAATTGGATAGATATATACAGCACGACAGTGGCATGCCTAATCTATACTAATATAATAAAGCTGAAGAGTTTGTTTGTTTGTTTGAACGCGCTAATCTCAGGCACTACTGGTTCGAATTGAAAAATTATTTTAGTGTTGGATAGCCTATTTATCACGGAAGGCTATAGGCTATATAACATCACGCTACGACCCACGGAAGCGGCGCAGTAATCATACACGCGGGTGAAACCGCGGGTACATCTAGTAAGCTTATAAATGTCATAATATCGGTATTAAGTTTAGTAATAAAATCAAAGGATTTATAATGTATTTTGAGCGACACTGGCATCCATAATTTATATCCATCTAGTTGTTTTGTCCTTATTCCGTATAATACTGGTATAGTTTTCTTTAATATTTAATCTACATTCAATTTACGTGGTGATACTCCTGTAGTAGTTAATTGGAGGTCATGCGAGAGAACGTCAGAATCAGTACTTAAACCACCGAATCCACTTAAACTGCAGTAATCCGACCACAGAAGTTCGTAGCCAAGAAACATTCACCTAGTCTTCTTGTGGTGAGTGGGATCCCACTCACCAAGAAGCCGAGTTAAAGGTGAGCCTTAAGAAATTGGAATCAACAGAGTACCCTTATTGTATCCCTAACGTAGCAAGCGCCTAGATACGCTTGCTTTACCGCACCATATTAGACAGGCCGGCTTTATTAGTTACTAGATTTTGCCCGCGGCTTCGCTCGCGTAAATATAGGTTAGGTTAGATTAGTAACAGTTCTTTTTCCTGGATGAAGGCGTACCCTTATGACCTTTTCTGTTCCTAACGACGTGTATGTAATATTTCATGATGATCGGTCCAGTAGTTAAGGCGTGAAATCGTAACAAACAAACTCACATTCGCATTTGTCATATTAAATTAGGATTTGCCTCTGCCATAATTTTACCAAATTACTAATTAATATTTAATTATTTCGCACACTGTCCGGTTAAATATGGCAAAGGCTGATAGCTTGCTTGTTTGTCACCTCAGTTGTATAAACAAAATGTGTATATATATACCTACATTATTTCTGATTGATATTTTATTGTTTTACATACTCATTAATCAAATATTTAACAAGATAAAAATAACTAACTTATATAATACTGTACGTAGATACTATACTGACTATAATACTTTAATTTTTATTTTGCATCTTTCACGGCCAGAGTTTGCACATGTAGAAACAAAATAATTGAAGAATTTGCAATTCTTTAATTATTTTGATTAATAACGATTCTAATGTTTAAAAGATGACTATAAATTTGCAATTCTTTAATTATTTTGATTAATAACGATTCTAATGTTTTAAAGATGTCCAATACCTAGTAATTCTAACATAAAATTTATTAAGTACAAAATTAATTGGCTTATATATTTGTACATTTTTATTTATTATATTTTTGTATATATAGATTTGTTTTACACTTGGTTGGTAATAAACAATGCATATTGATTTGATTCAAATAAAGGTTGCATAAAATATTAACAAAAAGCTGAAATTTTGCACCCGCAAACACGATTTTAAGGGCAAACAACGGTTTTAATATGGTAATACAAGAAAGGTCACAAACAATCATACGGCCAGCCTGATTATAAGTGGTTACCATGGTCGATTATCGTTTGCAACTCCAGGGGTACCACTCGCGCGTTGGCGACCCTACGGTAGAGAATTTAAGAATGATATGGGTGGAACGAAATGCACGAGTGTGAGGCTCCAGGACTTTTGCAAACCTGATGAAACGCGATATCAATCCTGCTGCATTGATGTGTGCGTTGTAACCAGTGTAAGACTTACTAATCTTACACTGGTTACAAACACTGGTCTTAACCACTTTTCAACGAACCAGTACATGACTTATCATGCACTGGTTCCTTGAAAAGTGACATCTACCCACATCGCCGGGTAAGCCGGCTCTTACGTACCATCATCAATTAGAAACTGTAGACTCTTGTATTTATAAGTATAAACTACTTTTCTGTCCTTACTTCTCTAAGATAAAATATGCATAGATATAAGATTTGTGACACCACAGCATAGTATTCTTAAAAGAGAGTGACACCTATCTACATAGGCGAAAAAACCGGCTCTTTCGTACCACCGTCAATTGGAAACGACAGATTCTTAAATTTATATGTACATACATACATAGATTCACGCCTGTTTCCCAGAGGGGTAGGCAGAGACTACCGATTTCCATTTACTACGATCCTGACACACTTCTCATTCATATGTACGTATACGATATTCTTCCTTACTTTTTAGCGATAAAAAATATGACCAGGTTTTCGATTTGTGACGTCAGTGTAGAACGAGACCTTAAGTCAGTGTGTACCGACGCCGACGGCTGCACGTACACAGATAACAGATAAAAGACGCGATACCATCTATTGCGCGTGTTACAATGTGATAATATATTGTTTCATCAAGATTTGTGAACGACTGCACTTGATATCGCACTATTTTTATCATATCTTATTCTTCTTGAATGTCTTATTGTTCTTAAGTCTATTGGGTTTGGTTTCTAGTTAAAACCTGCTGCTGAATGTCAAGCAACCACCTGACGTTGACAATCTAAGTAATAGTATCAAGTTCGATAACAGTTTTAATATTAATACATTTTTTTGGAACAGTAGGTATATGGCAACGTCTGTACCCCGGTTTAAAAATATTTTTTACTAAGTATAGAATTTATTTTCATCACAAATTACATAGTCCAACATACAATTTATAAGCATAATAAGAACTAAGTATAAATCAAGGAAAAGTATCACTTACTCGATATCACACATGACAGACTAAAAAATTATATAATATACAGGCTGATTGGTAAAAGACTGGACATATTGAAGGAGGGTATTCAGTACTCGATTCTGTCCCGAATATCTAAAAAAATAGGTACTTAAAATTTGACCTAGTTATCCAATAAAAACTTAATGTGCGGACACTCTTGCGCATATTACTATACCAAAGCTAAACAAAAGCTCCGCCCCCGCCCCCAGCTACCGCACCCCGCACTCTACCGAATTTGCACCCCTGCCCGTCCTTTTCTTATCAAAGGTCATTAGCCTCGACAGCTGTGTGCCAGTGTCCACATTTTATGGATATTTCATAGTAATTTTCATAAAGGTTTTCTTTGCAGGTTATACAGATTTTATTTTTATTTCTTTTTTATACGTTACGTCTGACCATAAATTATCATGTCCTTAAGTATGTACAATGTTTAACCAGTCACCCTGAAGAGAGTTGGTACATAGCATTTTTCTGTAGCGTATAAAATTATCTACAAGCATTGACAGTATATTTACGAAAAATAAAAGTCTGGAAATTATTTATGCGATTATCCATAGACATCCATAGATATAGTAAACAATATGTGCCTTTCTATAAATGACAGATGTACATAAGCCGTCAAACACAGGTACACAACATTAATACCCCGTGGTTTTCCGGTATGATGACGTCACGTCTCCCCGGCGCGTCACGGATTAATTAAAAGCGCGGGGTGGGGAGTATTACATCCCCCCACGAACAAATAGGTATTGACATATCACTGTCTCTCAAAATCAATATTATGATCCTTTTTGTTTTTTATGAGCGTCCTGTTAAGGTCACAGCTCGGTGACTGGATGATTTGTAGTTTTCGTGTTCAGATACTTCTGATATTTTAAGTTATATGCGTATTAAATAAGTAATCATCACTTGCTTTATATTCGCTTGCGGAGGAAAAAATCGTGAGGAAAACTGCTTGTCAGATATGCAGTTTTCCATAATGTTCCAGAAAATTGTACCAATTCGCACTGGGCCAGCGTGGTGGATGGAGCACGGCCTAAACAGGCCCGTGCCCAGCAGTAAGACAGTTAACAAACTGAAATTATTATTATTAATATACTTCTAATAATAGCTAAGAAATATCGATCTACTTTGTAATGTAACATAACTTACAAAACTGGGATCCAACGAAAATAAATGACTAGATGTGTGTGGGTGTAAGACCTTTGACCTTTTCTTAAACTTGTGTAGGAGTATTATTGCCAAATTGCTAAATACAAAGCTACTTGAAAATTATGAACTTTCTTATCATAACGACGCTCTTAACCTATTGAGTCGCAGCAGCACACCGGCGGCCAGACACAATAGGTTTTCAATTATGTCTGGTATTCCAACAATTGACAGGTTAATCGTATGTCTAAACACTAGAGAATCGTTGATTTGTCAATTGGCCGAATATAGGTTACCCCAATTTAAGGGAAGATAAGTATTTTTCAGGATATGAAAATGTTAGTCCATGTATGTTGGCAACACTAATAGGCTACAATTACAGTTGTCTATTGGGTGGATTATAGGCCAGAATATTACCTTATTAATGAATCAATTTAACCGTATATTGACGCAAGGAAAAAGCATTCAGTCTAGATGTCGGCGTCCAAACGTCGTATTAGGAACATATAGATATCTATACGATTATAAGATTGTAAAGATATTGACTCTGTACAACTAGTTCAAGGTTCCTTAATCTACTTCGAAACCACTATTTTCTTCATGTGTCATTTTGCTTGGTTGTTCGAACTTCGCGCAAAAACTACGATAAATGTCATACGATAATATGACAAAGTTTTAAATTTAAAATATATTCGGTTTGATAGCTATGTTTTATCTAATTTAATTTAGTAGAACTAAATTTATTTTGCATACTGTGACCTACGTATATGTAGCTGCAAGTGGTCTTTAGTCTATGTCACGAGCATAACCTAGGAAAAACATTTTTAGTTCATCTTTTTTCTTCGCTCTTTCAATTTGCCCATCGAAGTACGGACGCTTGCTTACAAACACTATGCTTTTATCATTTTTAACATTTTTAACAAATTATACACTTAAACCTTCCTCATTAATCACTGTCTATTGGTGAAACCCCATGAAAATCAGTTCATTAATTTTTGAGTTTATCGCGAACAGACAGACGACACAGCGGGGGACTTTGTTTTATAATAAACTAGCTGTCCCGACAGAAATTGTACTGTACACACGAAAAAAAATTAAGATAAAACTATCCTATCTTTTAAGTTGGACCAAATTACTGATAGTTACAAAGTTTGATCAAAATTGGTTCAGTAATTTCAGAGTTTATCCCGAACATACATCGTGACACGAGATTTTTATATATTAAGATGTAGATGTCTTGATGTAACAGTTTTAAACTGTTCCAATCATAATTATAATGAACGAACCACATAAACTATTTTGTCCACCTAATAAATCGAGTGTTAATATCGTCGTTATCACGTAAAATGGTCTTGAGATACGTAGCTCCAACATTGACCTATATACGTACGTGTGTATGTGTGTGTTGATTATACGTACAAATTAGTTAGATATAGATACCCCGCTCAAATCAACGTGCTATCACAGACGCTCTCACGCATTTGTTCAACGATTTCGGACCAAGTTGCCCAAGGCGGAGGAATTCCACGAGGAATGGGCATTGGCAATATTGACTTAAAATACTAAAAGGGTAGTAATTGACATGATGAGCCAGGACCTCGCCTCGGAGTCGTTTGCCCTGAATTGGGTCTTGCTGCGTGGATGAGCTGATATATAAGCCTACACTAAAATCAGAAGAAGGGAATATGTTGGAATTTTATTTGGTAAGCCCTACATAACCTCTTCGTCTCCCTATAACGACAAGGTTCAATTCTCCACTTGGAGAATGGAACCTTGTTCTTGAAAAGAAATTATTAAGTAATTTACTTAATAATTTCTACTTACAGAAAAGGGCAGTGATTAACATACGGCGTCTATGTGTGTCTGTTTTCGCGTGTTGTATCAAAGCGGTCGTCTATATCAATCTATTTAGTGGTCAGATAACGATTTGTCAACTATCTATAATTGGTCTACAATGAAACCTAACCTAACCTGACACCTATCATGATAAAGGCTGCAAAAAAAATCTTATCGAGCCCATACCATGTTAAGATTGTAGATATTTGTACGTGAGTTCGGCACTTGCAGACAAGGACACGAAAATGTCAGTTATTTTGCCCAACCCATCTTTTATCACAAATGTACCTATATCAATAATTTTATGACTTTACATAAAATAAATTATACAAAAGCGGCTTTTCGGCAGTAAAAGTATTTACTGAACCGATATGACAATCATTTTTTTAATGATTCATACATCAATTATTTTTTTTAAACCCTCCAGCTAAGCTTTCTAGCTTGCTTGTTTGTTGATGATCATGTAAGGATGATCTTTAAAAGTATGTAATACGCCCAATATGAAATCCATTTTTCATAAGAAATTGTTGCAATACTAAGCGTAATTAAAAATGGATAGTATTTAACTGCACAGCAAAAAAAATACGAATTGCACAGCAAAATATGCTTACCAAAAATACTAATTGCACACCAAAATATATTTATAGAGATCAAACTGAGTCGACGGAGCCCCGCTTAGCGGGGCTCCAAATTTTCAGTGGGTTTAAGAGGGAACCTAACATAACCTAACCCTTTCGAGACGGAATGCAGTGATTTGAGGCGTATAGGTGCTCGTTATGATATATTTTAGTAAGCATATTTTGCTGCGCAATTAGTATTTTTGGTGGTCATTATATTTAATCCCATTAAAAACTATTGTTTTATCGCCGCTGCGACTTACATAATTGGTTACCTAGCTAGCTATATGTAAATAATATTTAGTATTCCTATTAACCCCTCTCGTTAAGCTAGATATCTTGTATTAGAAATGGTTTCACGTTCGTAGAGCAACATTCAACGAGCAAGCATTCGAACACACGAACCTTCGATCGCTAGTTCAAGGCTTTGCCTATTGGGCTACCGCCGCTTTCATTAATACATAACTACAATATCTTTGATACACGATGTTTGTACGTTTCTCGATCAGATCGGAGGCGTTCTGGACAAAGGCCAGGTTAAGAGCTCCTTGAACCGACGGGCGTGTATGAGGAATGTGATGAAAGTGAATGAAGCCAGAGAAGTGTGTCAGGATCGTAGCAAATGGAAATCCGTAGTCTCTGCCTACCCCTCTGGGAAACAGGCGTGAATCTATGTATGTATGTACGATGTTTGTTATATGACGTACCACGCAAGCGGAAGTTAGTCAAATGCTTATAAGAATACAATAAGAGTGTGATAAATTTAAAATCAAATATGAAAGCCTTCAAACCATTAGGTAAATAAAAAAATTACGTAACTGCATTGCGGAGACAATATATAAGGTAATGCAATGTACCTAGTACGAGAAGGTCATGAAAATGTCTATCCAAAACTTTTGGCGAACGAAATAGCCTGTCAATCATGGAATGCAAAACATAATTGTGTCTGGTCGCTGGTGTGCCGCTGCCACTTAATAGGCTAAAAATTCGGATATTTTCATTCAAAGTGACGTTACCCCGTTGTTCGAACCACTTCACTGTAGGGTTTAGGACAATCAAAGCCTTTCTTCATGTGTTTCATTGTAATGGGTGCCTAGTGCGAGTTACTTTTAAGTTAACGCAAACAAAACGTTTACCGCGTTTGGCTCTCTGATTGGTTGAGAGCTTGGAGCGGGCCAATCGGAGCGCCGAACGTCATAAACGTGTCGATCGCGTTAACGTAAAAACAGCTCACAGGCACTCAGATAATACTAACAATAGGCCTGAAACTTAGGCATTTATATATATATATATATATATATATATATATATATATATATAAATGCCTAAGTTTCAGGGTATAACGTAACGGGTATTAACGCGATCATGCATAATGTGCACCAGCCGTGGTCACAAGCTGTAAACAAGCAAGGTAAACATTATGCATGATCGCGTTAATAGGTACCCGTTACGTATTATATATGTATCATGCAACGCGAAAGTTTAAGTTATTAGGTATTTATGTTTCACGGTAGGCGTTCAGATCTATATATAAATAAGTAGAAAGAAAGAAATATTTTATATTTTGGCACACAAAAGGGCACACCCAAAACATGAAAAATACAAAATAAAAAGCAGAACAATATGTAATAAAACTAGAAAAATAAAACAAATACTAATACTAACACTATAATTATTTCATTTCATTTCTGCTCACTGGCAACAACCTTCCGCTTGACTTACGGAAACTGCCTCCCATCCCATCAAGTCAAGGCTAGTATTGTCAGTGAGCATACAAACAATAATATTCAATTATTTTAATTTGACTTAAGTTTTAAAAGTAATATGAAAGTGTGTGTCCCATCAGTGCCAAAATTTGGACATCGCTCAGCGTATGTTGTGATTGTTAAATCGCAACACTGGTATTCTGCGAAATCCAATTTAGTGACGCCGCGCGCCAGCGCCTAGTGTCTAAACATATAAAAATAAAATATACTTAATATGTAAATATACGAGTAAATAATATATAAACATAATTACTAAATAGTGTAAAAATGTGTAGAGTAAGATATGAAACGTTTGAGTGTGTTTTTAAAGCAAGCTTTAAGCGTCAGTGTGATAAAGGTACCTAGTATCTACCTACATATAGGTACTTATACATAGTCTCAGGCCTCTTTAAGAGTAAACAGAGGGCTATGGTTTTAAATCTCACCTAATAGAGAACGAGCCTATCGCCGTCTACCAGGCACAGCTCCAAACTAAAGCTACATATGAATATTTTACAGAAAACCCAAACTTAATTTGTCCAATCCCAACCAAACCAGAGACCTCATGCACAGCAATGGCGTTCAATACCGCTGCGCCGTCTAAGTAGTCTTAAAGAAACTGATGTGAACAGACCATTCTTTTCATTGTTTTTAAAAAGGACAACTCTCGCGCTAGTAAAAGAAAGCTAATAAAAAGAACGCGAAATCAGTCTCTAATAATTACCGTCCCATTCCTCTCTTGCCAACAGCTTCAAAAATATTTGAGAAAGCAATGTGTGTACGTATCTTTTCTTTCTGCGAAAAATATAAAATATTTGAGTGCCAAAATGGGTTCAGAAAGAATCGTTCTACAACGTTAGCGGTTTATAAATTTATGCAGGAGGCCATAAATATAATAAACAACAGACAGTATGCAATTGGTAAACTGTGAGACATGACAAAGACCTACGACAAAGTGCAATATAACATATTGCTTGATAAACTAAATAAAATTATTATTATCCTCACTCCTACTTTGCTGGGCCTGACAGGGTTCATAATAACTCAGTTAAGTTAAGCACTACCACCTAAGTATACATTGTGAAATGCAATAAAGTATTGAGTAGTAGCTTTTGCCCGCGGCTTCGCTCGCGTTAATTTAGAATTTGACAATCAATTCGGGTTGTACTCTGCTTGTAATAATATAATTCAATCATGATTCGAAAGACACGTGGTACCGTCTATTATCTATAATCTATTATTATAAGAACGTAATTGTTGTTTTCCTCGGGAAGAGTAATTTTTTCGGGATGAAAGGTAGCCTATGTCCGTTTCTGTACACCTGACAACGTATATGCAAAATTTTAGAACGATAGGTTCCGTGGTTTAGGCTTGAAAAGGTAACAAACAAACTTATTTTCGCTTTTATATTAGTTAGGATTAGGATTAGGATTGAGTATTAATATATCCAGAGTCGCGGGGATCTTTACAAACATTTAATAAACGGACACAAAAACAAACAGACTCTGAGCAACTTTGTATTTTTGGATCACATAATTTTTTGTCTCGTGTGGGGATCGACGCCGACGCCACGATACTTGGTGTAATGGCAATGGCGAGGCGACCACTTAAACCACTACGCCATCCGTTCAGTCATTAGTATTCATTTGACATGACCTTATGGAGCTTTTGTCAAACAACGTCCAGTAGAGAACTGCTATTGGCACTTTCAAAGTAAATTACACTTCCCAAAGAAACTATCTGTGCAGTTACTGAGATAGTAATAAGAAAGCGAGATAAGAAAACCGTCAATGCTCAGCGGTTACGCAACAAAGTCTGTCGTACAAAGTAGCGGCACGAGGCTCGCGAGTCGCGACCTTGCCCTTACACTCCGTTGACGTCGCGTGCACCGGTCACATTACACTTCGGCTACGTCACAGGGCACACAAACTTTTCATCGTATAGCTAGTCGCGTGTCTACAGTTCCAGAATAAAGTCGATATAAGTCCTTAATGGTGGTCCGACGACCTGGTAAGAAAGGGTCGAGGGAAGCGGTTGGATGCGGGTGACCCAAGACCGGTCTGTGTGGAAAACCTTTAGGGAGGCCTATGTCCAGCAGTGGACGTCTTTCGGCTGAGATGATGAAGTCCTTAACTCTTCAAGTATTAGAATACCTCACACAATTGAAATTCTACCGTGTCTGGCCGCCGGCATGCCGATGCAATTTAATAGGATAATCGTAAATGAAGTATGTCATCGTCTTTGAAGTTAAATACAGAGGTAAATTATGTAGGTATCCTTAGTCGGAGAACGATGGAGTGCCACGTAGAGGTCGGTCACGTGGTCGATCTTAAGACACCTCTGACTATTCCAAGTTAGAATTAAGTCGCGACGGCCACAAAGTACACGCAGACTCGAAACAACATCACAACAACATTCGTGGATCACACAATTTTTTGATCCGCGTGGGATTCGCACGCACATCACTTGACTTAGTGGCAACGGTAGGGCGACCACTAAGCCATCCGGGTACTCCGTAAGTTCCCGGATGGCTTAGTGGTCAATAGTCAAATAGCCCAAATTGTGAGGCTAAGTGCGGAAACCACACATACACTCAACTATCTGAGGTAAATTCCAATCTCCGATAAAGGACTATAAATAGCATGGTTTGTGAAGCGTTAGGAGCTCCACATACCGAAAGCGGTGCGGCGCGGCGCGGTGCGGGTGGCAACCGCCCCGCCTTTCAACCGAACCGCGCCGCTTTCGGTGTGTGGTACTCCATATACACGCATACAAAATTCGACAGTCGCGGTCGCCGCGCCGCACCGCACCGCGTTCGATGTGTGGAGCTCCTTAAGGTTTGCGGTTGCTTAATAGATATTCTTTTTCCTCGTTTATAATATACTAGATTTTGCCTTCGGCTTAGCTCGCGTAAATGTAGGTTTAGGTTAGAATTTGGATGAAAGGTAGTAAGTCCTTTTCTGTTCTCCTAACCACGTGTATGCGAAATTTCATGATGATCGGTAGAGTAGTTAAGGCGTGAAAGCGTAACTAACAAACACACATTCGCATTTACAATATTAGTAAGGATGTAAGAATATACAAGGCATCAATTTAGTTCTATCTTTATTCTTTTGTTACCTTGCATGTCGTGAAAGAGCTTACCAAAGTTCACAAGTTTGAAGACAATGCTTTTAGTAGAGGCTTGCATGTACTGTTTTTATAACTCTTAATGCATTTTAACAGAGTTATCCTTTCAATTGCTGAAATGCCAAACATTATTGAACCTTTTTTATCTAGCAGCCGGTGTGCCGCAGTGACTCAATAGATCAATCGTCACTAGAATTCGCGGTTTTAATTAACAACAATAAGTGTGTGTATAATGTCATTTTCTAAAATTTAAGCTTTTTCTATACAACATTTTATCAATCACCCAGCGGAAAAAATTGTACAACCGTCACATACAAACAATCAAACAGACCAGTAACTGACATAAGTATGGTATATGCAGTACAAATGCCATGACACAATTTAATTAATGTTAAGGAAAAACTGGTTTCATGCGAACGTAGGGTGTAAAGCCGAACGATAGCCAGCTGCATTAGAGAACGCGTGGCCTCGTGCCATGTGGTTGTTTGTAACCAGCAGCGCCTGAGCTGCGAATGCATCAATATTTGCGACTGTTCAGTTTGTTTAAACATATCAATTGGCTGCTTAAACTATAAGTGCAAGCTGCAAAAGTGGCGGCAGCGGAATGTATAAGGCGTTGGATTTGCTATAAAGATGTCGTGAACTCGAATTGTACTACCAGCCTACCCTCTGCTAACACAAGCATTCTTCTTCTACGTCGTTTCACTCTTGACAGAGAGGTCGTGGTCATCTTTAAGGTTGTGTAGCATGCATGACAATCCGTCGCCACTCTGCACGCACCTTTGCCTTTCTGGTGCACTCATAAAAGGGACCATTGTCTAATGCTGCCTTAATTTGGTCGGTCCAGCGCATAGGCGATCTACCACGTGCTTGTTTGCCCTCGACGTTTCCTTGTACCACAAGGCGCTCTATGGAGACTCCTCCACGTCTTGATACGTGCCCGAAGAAAGTGAGAATTCGAGCTTGTACGATAGAAGATAGGCGCTGCTTGATACCTAGATATTGTAAAATGGACAAGTTGGTTCTATGCTGGGTCCAAAATATCTTAAGCATTCTCCTCCAACACCACATTCCTAGATCATCTATCTTCTTTTTCTCACTCTCTCTCAATGTCCAGGTTTCAGTGGCATACAGAAATATGGGAAACGTTAGCGCTCTGTCTAACCGAATTTTCGTGGCTTTTGTTATGTTCCGGTTTCCCCATATCTTTTTGAGCCTATCCATGGCAGACCTTGTTATGCCATACGACGCCTGATTTCGTCAGCGCATCCATTGTTCAATTCTAGATTCATTCAAGCTTGTAATAATATCAGCCCTGTATTAAACTGTCCCACTGCTGGGCACGGGCTTCTTCTCAGTGTGAGATGGGTAGGCCATAGTCCACCACGCTGGCCCAGTGCGGGCTTGCAGACTTAACATTTCTCTGACAACATTATGAAGAACTCTCAGACATGCAGGTTTCCTTGACTTCTGAGTAGAACAAACTGTTAATGGATATTTCCGTCAGGTAACTCATAGTTACCAGAAAGTCAACACGAAGTCTGGGAAGGATGCGGGTAAGGGTCGCTCGCTCACAGGTATAACTTAAAGCACCTGGATATAAGTAGTAATAATACACATCTGCCTAATCCTTCCGAAATGTAAGTGCGAGTCTATGAAAAAAGCTATAAAAGGCCTTAAAATGGCCCACTTATTAGACACGTAACCGTTTGCGGTTAATCGTGGAGCTACCGATCTAGTCTCCACTAATAGTTGTTCTGAGTGTGGGTGTTCTTTGCGTCCGTTGTTTGAATGTTTGTAAAGTCCCCCGCGACACAAAAATTATTCCTGGAATGGGCGGTCTTTTTCAACCTTTTGCCTGAACCTAGCTACTAACATAAATGTAAATTCAGTAAACCTACTAACTCCTTTGACTTTCATAAGTGTTATCTTAAATAAATAACTGATTTTTGAAAGTTTCATTGGTTTTTCCTGTCACCAAATTATTTGGTATCAATGATAAATGAGCATTTTTCCAGTCGACAGACCGCTACAAGATATTACAAAGATATGGATTACATAGTATTTAACGGTTTAGGAAAATTCCGGATTCATTCGAGCACAGCCTTACCCAAGGCGATATCTAGATGTATAGGTAATGCTACGTTAAATGAGACGTAATAATAAGTTTAATTCCTTTGTTTTACTATATATGTGTTTTACTTTAATCTCTATACGGTATGCAATTAGTTATTTATTGACAAGGTTATATTTTATATGCTCACTAGATTTTGCCCGCGGTTTCGTTTGCGTAAATGTAGGTTAGGTTAGTAACAGTTCTTTTTCTGGATAAAAGGAACCTATGTCCTATTCTGTACCCCTGACGACGTGTATGGGAAATTTTATGATGATTGACCAATCGTTGATTGAGTAATACCTAAACGCTTGAAAGCGTAACAAACATACAAACTCACTTTCGCATTTATAATATGAGTTAGGATTACTTGGTGATAATAACACAATGTATTAGTCCAAGTGAACTAAGACTTAGGTACGAGTGAGCGTATACGGACTAATAGTC
This sequence comes from Catocala sponsa, assembly GCA_963564715.1. Taxonomy (NCBI): domain Eukaryota; kingdom Metazoa; phylum Arthropoda; class Insecta; order Lepidoptera; family Erebidae; genus Catocala; species Catocala sponsa. Next base: position 5,873,434 of record OY751349.1, read on the forward strand.
TACTGGAGACTTACCACGCCTGTATCCCCCAAGATATAGGCTGTGGTTACACAATCACATTTCGCCAGCTATTATTTTAGGTCGCACGTAATAATTAAGGAGGCGAGACAATTGCCGGCTACCGGACATAACCGACTAGGCGTCCACCTCGGAGCTTAAATTGTGGTCAATCGCATATTATGAATAAGTAACGACCCGCCCCGGCTTCAAACGGGTAGTACAAAAGGCTAATAAATTATAAACCTGAACCTTCCTCATGAATCACTCTGTTTATTGGTGAAATCCGCATGAATATCAGTTCAGTAGTTTTTGAGTTTATCGCGAACAGACAGACAAACGCGGCGGGGGACATTGTTTTTTGATATGTGGTGTATGGTGTAAATAAGTAATTATCTAGTTTAATAGTGAGGTTACCCATTTCTGTTTTCTATGAAGGATATATGCTCGCGAAGCGATAAAAAAATTTGACCATAAAGAAATAAAAATCATACCGCCCAACTTGAAAATTGAACCAGACACCGCGCGAATTAACTAATACTGGACCAACGAAATGGTAATCAAAATGCACGGCTAATATACCAATCATAATGGCATTACGCGCTGCCAACATCTTTAAGCGCAATAAAACTAAAATAACATTTAGAAAAGCAAAATAGTATTCCAGTTATAGCAGGGTTTCCCCGCGGTCGACGATTACGAAATCGACTAAACGAGAATGATTGAGTCATAATCATGCATGATACAATAGCTGGTGAATGTTGCATCTTGTTAAGGATACGAAGATACAATTGGATCCAGTTAAAACGCACAAAATTTTGACAAATTTATATTCATGAATAATGTCGTTTTAATCTATCTATGTATACAGGCTGTCCTGTAATTAATAGATAACCTTGAAATGTCTTATAGTAGAACTGATGGTCGTTCAGAAAAAATATGGAAAATATCTAACTACTACCTGAGACTTTAACTTTCTTGTACACTACGACCATAAATGAATGAAATCCATATTTTTTTTGTTGTTTTATTATTAAACATTAATTATGCTAATAGATAGACAGTCAAACGTATGACTAGCTATTACACTTTTTTAATATAGGTATTTTTTTTTTCTATTTTTTACTTCTATACACCTGTTTTTATTAACAGCATTCCTTATTAGGCAAACTAGCATTATTATGAACAATACTTCATAAAAATTTTACTCATAACGTCGCTATACGCCTCGTCTGTAAGTTTTATGAATGTAGCCGTGAGGATAACTTTCATCCAGAAAAAGCATTGATCCCACGGGTTAGCTAATATAAAATAGTGTTTAAACCATGATAAAGGCTGTATGTAGTTTATTCCTAATGTACAACATTCGCAACTAAAAACATTGTCGTTTTAAGTTTCACAAAGATAGCGTTGTAAATGTCACTAGTAGTGATAGCGATTTTACCAAAAAGGTATATAGCGCATACGGGCAGTCGGGGCAGACCGCTGCAGAGGTTATCTAACCTTGACCTTGTTTAGAGGACCATAAACCAACGAGCGTAAATAAATAATGTGATGAGAGTACGAAACCAGAGAGATAAGTTAGTTTCGTAATAAGTGGCCATCCATAGTCTCTGCTTACCTACATTTCAAACCAATGGAATTTTAGGACTCAAAAAAAAAATTGCTTTCGTTGTGCGTCCTGACCCCTAAGGGAGAGTCAAGAAAACTTGTTGTGATTGGTCACGAAAAATATATTATTTTCTTGACTCGCCCGTAGGTGTCACGGACGCGCAACGAACTCAACGTCCATGATTCCACCGTAGGAGTCATGGACTCCGACACATAACTTATTTGGCTCTCTGTACATTTAAGATTGTCTAATAGAGCATAACTATCTCTTCCCGATAAAGCATTTATTTGGTATATTTTCTATTTCACAACGAAGAAAATACCTGCACTGGTTTTAAGAGACACATTGGTATTTCCAGGTAAACCTAGAACTTCGCAGAAACTGCCCAGGCTACAGAAGAACCTCTATCTTACAGAGGATCGCCGCAGCCAAAGATCTTCGAGTTATGTTACTACAGAAATAGAGATTTCCAGACGTCTTAAGGATGCGTTGTAGGATCCGTATGGGACCAGTTTGATCTTTATAGCACGGTGAATCCTCTTTTCAGGATCGGCTAAGCTTCAGTGATCGATCTGATATTTATTGCAAGCAAAAACGATCACATCCGTATGACAAAAGAAACTACAGCTTCTTGATATTCCAAGGACAGCGAGCTTTATTAAATTCGTATTTACTTATTGATTGAAATACTGTCAAAACTATTTACAACGAAACCATTGATTACCATCTGACCTTTTTAGACCACAAAGGTCAGATGGTAATCACTTCACGTAAATATTCAAAGCGCCCCATAACCCATTTGGCAGTGCGTAGCCAAACAAACTGCTTAGTATTTGAACTAAATCCAAATCAGGTTTCTGTTAGGGGGTCAGACAATACGTACGCAACTTTAACAAAGCTAAGCACTGGGTCAATACCAGCCGATGTCAGTCCCGACTGCGCAAATTGTGTTGCGTAATAGTACATAGTACTCGTTCAACAACTTTATTATTTAAATCCTCTACGTCAAAATGATATAAGTAAAGTAGCGAGTTGCCTGATGACAAGCAACTACTGTATTTGATGATGATCGTTTGCAATACCAGGGGTATTACTTGGTTACCATAGAGAAAGATAGGATGAAAGGAATGGGAGAGATAATACGGGGCGAATGGTGTGGGAGTGTTACTAATCTTATGCTGAACATATTTCTATCATCTTAAGAGAGGAGGGAGGATGCAACTGTAATAGTCTATTATTTTCAATAGAGCTGTCCTGGCTTAAGCTCCTTGTTCTAGGACTTGACTATTTTGGGTCAAAACTCTCTAACGTATAGTCTTTTTTATACAGTCAGCTGTACAAAATAGACTGGTGACAAGCTTACGTCCCGCCTACTGGTATGCAGTTATCGAAGCTGCGATCTTTTATAGAGTGGAGACCTTTCCAACTAGCTTGCCCTAGATTTCGGGAGTCAACAGAAATACTGCTATACCGTGCTTTTTACATGTAACTATCATGAGTTATGGCTTACCGGAGGAGTCCTTCCCGCTGCACCATGTACCGGAAGGTCTCTGAGATGGTGCTGTTGTGTGCACTCCGCAACGACTGCATTCGAGTCTGCAACAACAAGCGCTGAACTTAAGACACATATTGCATTGCCAACATCGCACATTAGCGGTCTATCTACATATTTATTATGTCTTCAACGACTGTTCTACCACCAAACCAACAATTACTTTAACAAGCATAAAAATAAACATTCATATTCCATAATTCACTGTTTAGTGGGTACATAGTTTTTTTCGATGACTCGACAGTGTCTGTAAAAATTACAGTACACTTGGACAAACAATATTTTTTTAATCACAGGATATTATTGGGTTAGCGTGTAATTTAGGCGTCAAACGGTAGCAGGTCATGTGATCAAAGATCGTCCGTGACATTGAAGAGCTTCTTATATAAAGTGATCAGGCTTCGGGAGGGTCATTCGAGTGCTGTTCCTGTTGTGATATCGTTATGTCTGTGGCGGTGACTTTGGCTGTACTGGTGGCGAGCGTGGCGATAACTGTCGCGAAGGTCGAGATGGATGAAGACATGGCAGAACTAGCGAGGATGGTGCGCGAGAACTGCGCTGGAGAGTCTGGCGTGGACGTGGGGCTGTTGGATCAGGTGAATGGCGGCGCAGACCTCATGCCGGACCCGAAGCTCAAATGCTACATCAAGTGTACTATGGAGACGGCTGGCATGATGTCGGATGGGGAAGTGGACGTGGAAGCTGTACTGGCGTTATTGCCGCCAGAAATGTCGGCGCACAACGGGCCGGCGCTTCGCGCGTGCGGGACGCAGCACGGTGCCGACCACTGCGACACCGCGTTCCTCACACAGGTCTGCTGGCAGAACGCTAACAAGGCCGAATACTTCCTCATATAGAATATCAAATCTATATTAAATTGTTTTCTCTTAACCTAGTTTTACTCATTTACTTTTTCATTTTATTGATATACTTATAATCCATTATTTACAATGTGGTGTGTAAAGCGTTGGTTTAGCGTGCATGCATGCAATTGCATTCAAACGTGTTGACAATACTATGCAGACATGTGTTTATTTGTGCCCAACTTCACTTTGTGCCCAATTGTAATCAATTTGAATGCAATTATGTATATGCATTATTGATTTGCTCAGTCAATCCCTATCCAACAATCCTGCTCATAGCTGTCTTTCAAAGGTATGAAAAATTACAAGCAACAGTTTCACATATTTATTTTGTTTTACAAATAATTTTCCACCAATCATTTTATAACACATTTGGACTGTATATCATACTACAATGTGCTACATACATAAATAATTTGACATAACACAATTAAATAACAGTTTACAATGGACTGTGGCCTTCCCTATACTACACTGTACTGTTCCAGAGCAGTGAATAAATTTGAATATTTTCAACTTGACATTGATACTGGACACAACTCGGGTTATACATAGCATCATGAATTTCAATCAACACACATGTTTTCAGCAGTGAACATTCTACATATTAAATGTGGTTCAACTTGTGTATTACCTTTTCATGTACAATATCACTCACTTAGAAGATCTGATCATTTTTGCTTGGAGACTTGAATACTGGTTTAGATGGTGTGGTTAGTATGGTACCCATAACTCCCACAAATACATACACACATGCCTGTATTTCATTGAAAGGGTATGCAGAAGTGTATTGCATTTATATTTCACCAGCTGGTGCTGTACATCATGGAATCTGGCAGTGCGTCTATGTTTTTAAGTTATACCCCACAATAGCAGGTCAGCTTATTACCATCTATCAGGCACTGCCAGATTCCATGATGTAGAAAGAATTTTCTTTAAAGACAACTCCTGCAGTAAAGATAACTCCTGTGTTGCAGGGCATTTTACCAATATTCAAACAATAAACACAAAGTACACCCAGACATGAAATAACTATTTGCAGATCACACAAATTTTTGACCAGTGTAAGGTTCACACCTACTGCATGTCACACACAGCAGTGGTGAGGTAACCACAATCCCAAAGTCCCACTGCAGATACAAAGTGGTCCTTTAGAATGCCAAGATAAAAAGTTGATAATAGAAAAATGGGTGTCTATTTAAACTAATTTTATAAAGCTGAAGAGTTTGTTTGTTTGAATGCGCTAATCTCAGGAACTACTGGTATGAATGGAAAAATTTTTTTTTTGTTGGATAGCTTATTTGATAGGAAGGTTATAGGCTATATAACATCACGCTACGACCCATGGGGGCGGCGCAGTAATCAAAACGCGGGTGAAACCGCTGGCACATCTAGTTGTTAGATAACACCAAAATAAGCTAGGATACGCCACTTTCAATCTTATTTTATCTCTATAATTGTGCAAGCATTTTAAGGAAGAGAAATGGCAGAAGCCGCATCTTAACTGAGGTTTTGAATTTCCATTGAATAACACTGAAGAAGTCTGCAGAAGTTGAGAGTTTGATAAATAAGTTTAATTGGACCGCTTAAGTTTAAAGTAGGATTAACTTAGGAACATGTATTTTCATTAGAAGTATCAAGCAAAATTCTTATTAAAACAGAACTGATATCACAACTAAACTGGATGGGCTTGTATAAAGTGTATGTGTGGAGAAACAAGGCAAGCCCGTCTATTAGTAATTTAGTATTATATCACATCTGGCCCAATAAGTGTCATGATAGTAATATGGACCAAATGTTATATGTGAAACTAATGTTTCCTTAATAAATACATCCCTAAGATCAGCAAGAAATTTCACAAAATAATATAAATTTAATATCTTAAACATGTGACATTCTATGTAAACTACAAAAATTTGGTTGTTAATATTATCACTTGTCTTATCAATCAAAATTTTACAAAAATAAGACAATTCTAGACTATATATAATTTAATGATTAGTAGGTAATTTGAATTATCTATAAGTTGTAAGAACAAAACATAATTATAATAATTGACTTAGTTCCATTATAACTTATCATATATGCAAACAATACATGATGAGAAACGGTGTAAAATAAATACACTCTGTACCAATATTGTTCAAGAGCCTTACTTTTATTATGTACTTACATAATTATGAATTTCTCTCGCATCAATCATTTAAAACTAATAAGATGTTAAAATGTATCATAAATATGTAAATTATAGACTATATTAAAAATGTTTATATTTTACATAATACAGTAATAGTTGGTGCTTGTGTTTACATTTTGCATAAATTTACTTTGTATATGAAGGACCTACAACTATATATGTAACCTGTCAATTTTAGAAAAGCCAGACATTATTGAAGACCTACTGTGTCTGGCCACTGCTACTCAGTATATTAATAAGTAATGCAGTCAGCTGATAGCTCAAGTCTATCAATTTGTAATATGCACATAAAATTTGGTAATATAGTCTTCTATATCACTATTCAAACATGATATTATTTTACATAGTATTGTCTTCTGTTTACGCTAATGTTATTAATTGAAATTAAACTACCATATACGGATTTTATCGCGTTGTTTACTTGACACTTTATTACAAAATATTTGAAAACGTCGGGGAAAGTGTAAACACATATATAAATAGTATAATAGTATAGTAATAGTATAAATAGTTTTAATAGTTTCAATAATTTAATTAGCTTAAAATTAGTAAAGTTTAATAGTAATAGTAGTGTAACAGTTTTCAAAAATTTTGTAATAAAGTGTCAAATAAACAACGCGATAAAATCCGTATATAGTAGTTTAATTTCAATGATATTATTTTGATAAATAAGTTTTTTTTATAATGTTTGGTATCCATACCCAAACATTGCTATAAAAAAATTGAGGCCTACCAAATAGATATTTACATAAAATTTCAAAAACCCAAAATTGTTAACAATGAAATTATATTAATCAAACAGCCTAATTTTGTATTATATTTACACAGATGTATTCTGTAATTAAATATATAGATTTACATTAGCAAAGTCAATGTGTGCTTATTAATTTCAAATGAAATCATTACACTATAACATTGTAAGTCACAAATGACAATACAAACAATTAAGGATAGAATGAAACTTGTCAAGTAGGTAATCAATCAGTGTGGGGCTGCACTTATGAAGTAGTTGTGGTTACAGACACAACATACCACAGATGTGCTCCTATTATATTATATTTAAGTCATTATCATTGTTACAGTCACACATGCCTAGAGTTCTGTTGTATGCTTATTGATGAGTAACATACCTACAGCCACACTATTCAAAGAATTATAACATAGTAATAAAATAGAGACTAACATTATAGACAACAATTGGACAAATAAAGGATAATAATAACTTACAATTTCATTGATAAACAACTACATAACATTGTACCTAGCATAAACTAACAATAGACATGTTAAAATTGCCAGAGTATATAATTTATGAGGACAGTATATACTAGTAGTGACTATGTACAACAAAGTAATAATCACAGAGTACTTTAAACACGTTTTTTGCTCAAACATCAGTCATAACCAGTAAATAACCATGCATCAAACATTTCAAGGTCATGTTTTGGTCTACACTGACAATACATTTGTACATTAGTAGATATTATTTTGTGAAATATGTAATCGGAAATGTATAGATAATTGTCGAAACTGTAAAACAAAAATTCGTATATTATAGAGGTGCAATTTTGCTGTAATTATTATATCTGTAAAATATGTTATGGTTGGTAATAATTAAATTTTCAACAAAATATTACTTGTGTATGTAATGAGTAATATAAGTTTTATTACCATGTAATAGCAATAAAATAATAACAAAAAAATATTATTGCTATAAAATTGGGGGTTATCATAAAACATGTAAAGGTCAAAAAGTAAGGTTTATCGAACGAGCTTGTGGACAGGTATTGGCTAAATAGGTAATTGAGACATCTTTACATAACGAGAGATCGCAAATTGGTGGCGTAACAGGCCAGCCGACGCAACTGTCACCAACGTGATTAGGTTAGGTGTCGAGACGAGTCGCGAAAACTGGCACCAGGTCTTGGCCCGGAGCCTTTTGCTATGCTTACCTTTACGGAGTCGAGCGGGTACATTATGCAATGCTCCATCACCCCTGCTATCGCTCCTGCGGTCATGTGTGTGACGGGGTTTTGGGTCGGAAGGGATTCATAGTCCTCAAAGTTCATAATACTCACTGAATACTGACACTCAGCACAAAATAAACACAGAAAAGGATAGATTTACAAGAGGTTTCGATTTTGTTTTACCGAATTAGAAGTATCATTTTCACTAACTATTTTTGTCACAAGTCATACGAAATTTAGAACAATCAAAATTGATTCCATAAATGCGACTCTCAGCACGCGCGACTTTTGCGGTTTCACAGACTAATAAGAAAGTAAATGTCATTCGGTCATATAAATAATCTGTACCATAGTGATGTCCATTACGTTAAGTTACTAAATCAATTCAATAGTCACATTTGTGCAAGTTGAACATTATTTAACTTAATAAATATAATAAATTGATGTATAGAAAGAGGCATTGCATATTTCAGAATATTTTTGATTCTAAATTATTAAGCAATCCCGTTTATACACAGGGATTTCTAAAGTTACCGCAAAACAGATGACTATTAACTACTAACCATAATTTGTTACTTAGTTTTCTTTTATAGATAAATATAGATTTATTAGTACTACAGTTTTTACAATTGTAGGCGGCTCTAACATTACGCTCGTATTTTTAAAAGTTTAATATTTATTAATGCTTTGGTATTTACATACTTATTTGGTATATATATTATTACTGCAAAATATCGACTACATACTCACTTGAAAAGATAGTGCCTACAACTTTAAATAAGCATACAAACGTAGTTTACTCACACTAATAACTCAACTTTCAATAATCATTTTAAATTCAAGTTCATGAATAAATCAGGGGTGCCTTAAAGTTATTTGAACTGAAAGCCATATAGTATGTACTTATCTATACTAATATTATAAAGCTGAAGAGCTTGTTTATTTGTTTGGGTGAACGTGCTAATTTCAGGAAGTACTGGTTCGAATTGAAGAATTCTTTTAGTGTTGGATAGCCCATTTATCGAGGAAGGCTATAGGCTATATAACATCACGCTACGACCAATAGGAGCGTAGCAGCAATGCAAAATGTTGCAAAACGGGGAAAATTCTCTTATATGAAGCAGATGAAGTTGCGCGGGTCTGTAATAAAATTGTAACTTGTCGATGGCTGTACATAGGAGATATTTCCGAAAAAAATATGTGAAAGGCGTGTATAAGATATAGAATCCAAAACAATTATTTTTATAATTTTTGCGTATATTTCTGTCTCCACAGATATATAACTTATTATATTAATATTTGTGGTCTGTCTCACATACATATTTGTACGCGCATCACGCAAGAACTACTATACCAAATTTAATGTAGTTTTCAAAGTTGAATTTCTGAGTTCTAACTTAAAATCTTACGCTATGTTTCATCTTGATACGCAACTTAAAAGTCGATTAATGTGTATGAAGATCAAATTCTTGTTAAATACAAAAAAAAGGAAAATAGAGATAGGTCTAAATTCCACACCTACGATGTCTTCGGCAAAAGCTACTAGAATTACTAGATGATAAATTAAATCATTCTTTAATCATTTTTGTAAGGCTGATCTATTTTTGCCATTTCTGCTGATGATTACACGTATCAAGATACAAGTTATGTCGAAACTAGCTTAAGGTAAGTATAAAAAAAGACAAATTATGAGACGTGGCGAATGTGCCTAAGTGTGTGTAAATGCCTTAGATATTTAATGACATAATTATGTCAGTTGGCTTTGTTTGTCAATCATTCATAAAGTAGCTATAATTATCTTTGATAGCTATGTTATTTAACCTTTTGAACGCCAACGTCGGCTATACTCGACATGCGCAAGCGTGCCCTGTGAGCCCACATCGTCTATACTCGACAAAAAACAGGTCACAGAAAAATACAAAATAAACATATTAAATCATTACTTTTCTGTGTTTTATTGATACAACTTAAAAATTGAATCCCCATTAATTATTACTTAATTGTACCTAGCAAACAAAATTGCATATTAGTAATTAAATATTTGATCATAAAAAGCAACACAATTAATGGTTAAAAAAATATGTTCCCTCACGCCAATCTCGTTTATACTCGACTGCTAGTGATGTGGTATAGTGAGGATTGATTATAGGTTTATAATTGTTGATATTTTATGTTTATTTATCGCTTACAAATAATTAAACTCATGACAACTTCTAAGTATCCAACTATATTTTTAGTATAGTGCAAACCTCTTAGGGGGTGATTGTACTCATTATTATGAACAACTTTTATTCTGGAATTAGTGAAAATCGCGAAAAAAAGAATCAGCTGTTCTATACAAGTTGAACTTCGACAAAATGTAAACAGCTGATTTTTTTCGCGATTTCGGTTGTCCCGGAGCAAAAGTTTTTCATAATAATGAGTACAATTAGCCCTAAGAGGTTTGCACTATAAATACTAAAAATAATGTTGTATATTTAAACGAGATTTCCATTTATTTTATATATAATAAGTCTGATTAGTGAGCATATTGGAAAGATCTTGCTATGTGATGATATCATATGATATTTTATTATCGTAGTAATATTATGATCTATAAATAATTATTAGTAATATAACTCAATGATTAAACTGAATGATTGAAAATAAATAGTTTTATTTGAATTCAATCAATTAACTAAATTGTTGCAGCAAGTACAAATGTACAAAGGTAAATAGTGACAAAAACAATTTTACTAGAGTAACATTTGAACGTAATTACTCGAATCGATAAACAGTACAATACAATGGTACATCCCTAATTTAGGTGCGACAATGTCTATAAAACAGCTGGCCGGCTACGCCATTGTCGGCTATTTCCGACAATAAGGTATATCAGATCTGAGAATAGTGCTGTGCCTGGCATTAATTTCATTTAGACTGTTGTTTGCCCTAATCATTGTTTTTACATTATTAACATATCTGTAACAACTTGAATTAAAGGTCGTAAAAGATTTAATAATAGAATATTTTTGAATGTTTGAATTAATGGTCGATATTTTATTCTAAAAGTATTGCCAAAAAATAAATAATAATGGTTATCGATATAATTTTGGAATCCCCATTTTTTACGTAGGTATTTATATCGATTTTCGGGCTTGGCGTACAGGCAGAGTATAAATATTGGTTTAAATATAGGTACTACAGAAACGTACAGGACATGGAGGTGCGTGCCGTTATAGCGTGGCGTTCAAAAGGTTAAAATTGTTTGCAAATTATCAATAAATCAATCAAATTTATTTGCGTCGTTCAAGTGTAGTAGATGTTAAAATAATTGATATTTAGGTATATTAAGATATCTATAATTTGTACTCCTATGATTATCATTATAAACAAGTTTTGCCATCATCAGTATGTTTAACAGTATGTATATGCCAGTGTTGTTGCAATAGCGATAGTTTCGCTATCGATAGTTGACCTTGAAAAATAGTCGATAGCGCGAATAGTCCTATCGAAAATATCGAAATGCTGCATAACTATCGATAGTATCGATAGTGAAAATTAGGCGATACTATTGAAATTTGTTGATACTATCGATTCTATCGAGATAAGATATTATCAATAGTATCGATACTATCGCGTCAAAAAGTCGATAATATCGATACTATCTATGATCTAGCGACGCGTTTCGATAGTATCGATAGTTTTGTTTTAGTAACTATCGACGTATTTTCGATACTATCGACTGGGTATAAAACGACACCTGGTCGGTAACACAGAGACACAAATATAAGCAACTATATGAATGAACTGCGAATATAAAGTATAAAGAATAAGGTGATAGATGAACTATGTAAACGCCAGCTATATTACACCTTATGAGCAAGCAATACTATCGTAAAATGTTCAACTATCGATAGGGCAAAACTATCGATACTATCGAAACGCATTCTATCGATAGTTTCGATAGTGTTTGTACTGATACTATCGATAGTATCGATACTATTGATCTTTAGCAATAGTATTACTTATTTTTATCAATTGATACTATCGATAGTATCGTTAAGGGTCGATAGTTTCGATAGGACTATCGATAGTATGACTGATTTTCAAGGCCACGATAGTATCACGATACTATCGATAGACTATCACTATCGCAACAACACTAGTATATGCTCATGATAAATACCTAGGTATATTGTAACATGTCTTTATTTGTTGAAGAATAATTCCAAAGATGAAAGAGACAAGCAGTATTTTAAATTTTATCTTTTAGGATTGACGTACGTGACGATAAGCCATCCACAGCATCATGTACCATACTAGAAATGGGTTCTTAGAACTAGCCAAAAGATACAGATACAGAGAATAAAATGTATACAGCATGATCGCTAAATCGCCTGACGCGCTCAGGAAAGGGATAGTGACCATGTGCAATAGGCGCAGTGTATAGCATCATCTCGTTCTCTTGCTGCAGATTATAATGTTGCGAAAAGGGGATATTATAAAATAAATACAACATGAATCGGAAATGCAAGTTTATTACTTTAAAAGCTTATAGTCTTCACGTTAAAAATCACCGATAAAATTCCTCTCACTCTCTCAAATTCCGCATGAATATTATTTAATAATTATGTATGTAGTGATGTTGGTGTGCGACTTGAATTAAACATGTTGGGTGATGTCGGCGCCGCCCGAACGGAACACACCTCGCAACACTACTCAAACACCGGCCGGACCAGAACGACGGTAGGTGGCTGCGAGCGATGAACGAACATTATCTACAGTCGATCGATTACTAATTTCATAGTAGAGTACGTAGATAACGCACTCAACTGAAACATCGGCTAGCAATCAAAAAACAACGATTGCTATTCGAATGTATTGCAGTGACCGAAATGACCGAATGATTCGAATGTTTTGAATCAACAATCGCCAATCACTAACATTGCCCGCCATCGCGTGTACGACCGGCGCTTAACATGGACATTCCTGTACTGTATAAAAAGCGATACATAATGAAATGCATAAAGACCGGGCGCGCACACCAGTGCACATAAATATAGCATTATTACAAAATAAACTCTATATATACATCTAGATACAGTTCAATATAAATAATTTAACTCGTTCTCTCGTTCACATACATAACATTGAAAGCTGGCATTGCTCGTAGACTCGATACATACATACTACGATTATTTGACAGCGGCTTTCAATCATAATTGCATCGTACGTCATTCAAAGGACAAGAAAATAGATGCATGTATGTAATCAAGTGACTACACACAAAAATCAAAATTTTTAATTTTCCATCGGAGCACTAAATGTGATATATATTACCTAAATTTTGTTTTGTCTAAGTAAATCTGTGGTAAGTAATGTGATGTTAAATTTCGTAATTTCCTTTTTTGTAGTTTATCATGAAACATTTAATGATATTTGAATATGTACTAAATTTTCTGAAAATAATATATTATTACATACATAATAATATATGCATCCAAATATGTACATATAATTGCTGGAGAGCTTGTCTGATAATCGTAATACGTAAACAAATCGAGACAATCTAAACTCGATAATAGATGTATTGTGAAGGCGTACTTAATTGAAAACTTTCCACTTGAGAACAAAGTGTTAGTACTCGACAACTCTAAGAGTTACACGACCGACACTTTGTCCTCTTAGGAACGATATATTATGAAGTAGGAATATTCTATATACGAGACTTAATCATAACTTTAGGATATAAGAAGACGCACGCAACTGAATCAACTCCTTATTCCAATGGATTTAAAGGCAATAATCCCGCTTTATATAATTTCAACACTCAACGTACACATAAAACGAATTTATTTAGTCCAATTGACAGAAATATATCTACGTATTCATTTTCTTACTCACAGCAAGTGATCTTACGTAGCTACTAACAAAATTTTACAAAGTGTGCACCGTAACTTGGAGTAGATCGAATCGCTTAGAAATAAAAAAAAAAACGGTTGAATTTTATCTTCGTTCATTTTTTGGCAAAGTTTATCTGCCATGACCTTCGTTAGAGAATTTTTGATTATAAAACAAAAAACAAGTAATAAAATTGAAAAAAGTTAGGCACTATTATTATAGTTGGCATTAGCACCAAGATACGGCACGATAGGTTTTATCTGAAGGTACGCGCTATGATAGCTGGCGATCACGTGCGATGAGGTCAGTTAACCTGAGCTAAATGTACAATGTTCGGTTGTCTCGTAATGGTAACAAATTAGGCATATCAATTGTATGTAAGCTATCTACTCTTATGCGTACCTTACTCACTATACATGTTATCTCGTAAGCCATCGAAATGCTGATTGAAACAAAAAAATACTCGAATATAATTTTCCTCTATATTGCAACCAAAAATAATATCTGCCTATAATAAAATTAAAAACAACGACATTATTATAAACGTGTGATCGGCGGCGCGTACGCACTTCGCGACGTCACCGCGTGCGCACGCGCCGCCGCGCACACACGCGCACGCACACACGCACGCAACCACGCACACACACGCGGGGACATCATTCGACGTCGCCGCCCGTCACGCGACACCTGCACACACTGATTATGTTATTTTGATTATGACTCGCTCTTATATATATTCTAGGAAATTCTTAGACTAATATCAGTAAAAGAAATATAAATTATGCAGATTTTATAAGGTGATCACACTCAGGCACGCGCGTGACGCGTGCGACGACGTTATATTATGATATTGTGTGCCAGCCACAGTGCGCAGTCGCACATCGCAGAATACCGCCAAACAACACGCATCAGTAAAAATAAAATAATCGTCCACTACCCACAAAAGCTACACTTATAGCTACCGTAACATAGCGAATACTCATCTATGTCCCAACTTAAAACCTAACTGAAAAATATTTATCTTACATATCGTAATATATTTGGTTCTCACTAAAGTAAATCAATACACGCGCCCACACAAAATCACAATATATATAATAGTATATAAGTATCTGTATATATCTCAATATAAACAAGGCGTCGCCACGTGTGACGATACAATATATTATTATGTGAACGCTATATAATATCACTATGGATAAAGTGTGGTAGAGTTACGAAGGGATAGCAGGAGCACGGTGGAGGGCGCTGCGCCTAGAACAGGCGCGCGCGGCGCTTGAGCTCGTTGCGGCGCCACTGCGGCAGGCGGTAGAAGTCCTGGCGCCCGATCTGCAGGATGGCTTCGAACTCCGCGTCCGACAGGTGGCGCTGCAAACAAAGTGTATACGTTACTCTTTTTCTTTATATTTCCTTTTTAAAAGACAACTCCGGCACTAGGAATATGTCATGTGACGCGGGGGACTTTACAAACATTCAAACAACGGACACAAAGAACACTCAAACTTGGAACAACCACTTGTGGATCACACAAAGTTTTGTCCCGTGTGGAATTCGAACCGACAACACTTGGCGTAGTGACAGTGGCGAGCCGACCACTTAAATCACTACGCCATCCGTGCAGCCGATTCGTTGCGGCGCCCATTTTTGAACACTTCTATCTGTGGCGGCGAACAAATATTTCGTGACACGGCTGTCGTGTCAAGCGCCATATAAGTTAATGACACGGCTATTGTGTCATCAGTCATGTACAAAACAAAATGCCCTTTTTATGCTTTTTTTTCATTGTTTATTCTTAATTAAGTTCAGTTGACGTCAAACATCACATGTAAACAGCAGGTTACGTTGTGTAAAGTGGTTTTACAATGACTAACTACGTGTTTTACTGAAAATGGCTGGTAAATGACTTCTTTATTTAGATATTGTAAACAGTTCACATAATGTCACGTCTAATTACTTCGAATAGCAAAAAAGGTTTAAAACAGTTACAACATGCGCCGGAGGTTATTGTTTACTATTGTAATAGACGTGCCGGCACGTTTTTTATCAGTCCATAGTGTTTCACGCAAAAATAAACCATATCATACACTAGCATACGGTAGGTATTTCGTTGTCAGGGTTGTCAACTCCTGAAATTGTCTGATTCGCATTATATCCAGAAACGAAGACTATATGCATGATCTAAATTCAAAACAATAAATGCTTAGTTCAAGAAACGCCTCTTAAAATCTCAATTTGAGCGAGTTCTAAGTTCAGAAAAATTGCTGTTATGGACGCAAATGTAACTAATCAACCTTGTAACTTTTAGAAGGTAGAGCAAAACGGCAATTTTTGACCTGTGTAGGGACCCACAACATTCTGTGCTGTGGCAGTGGCGAGGTCACCACTTAAACCACTATGCCATCCGTGCAGTCAACGGGAATAGGATATCCTAGTACCTCTAGATTGAGCCTGTCAACGTCAGGCGGCAAACGGTAGTTGGTGATGAGCAGAAGGTGATAGGGGTAGAGCTTGGCGGGCTCGTGCAACAGGTGGCTAGTGGCCATGTTAGGCAACGAGCGTCGCACGCCCGTGCCCACGCCCACACCCACGCCCACGCCGCTGGCACTCGTGTGCCGTCCGCCTACGCCCACGCCTCCGCCTACAGTGCTGCCGCCACGGATCACTACGCCTCCGTCCGTCGTCTACACAAACAAACAAGTTTTAATAATTAGTTTCTTTCAGTGTTGTTGGTCTCTCATAAGAGTCATAAGCTTGCGACCGACAATAAGATCACAGATTTTATTACCGTATATCTCTTCGAGGATGAAATGTTGTAAAAGCCATTTTGCTGAAATTTAATTATTTATGTAAGCTTATTCAGTTTTGGAGCTGCATCGATCTGTGTATTTAAAATTATGATATTCGCGAAAAAATGGTTTTACTGTCCAGAAAATAAAGAAGCATAAAACTTTTATTTTAAAATAATTGTGTCAGTAAATAATAGTTCAACTCGTCATAAATGCTGTAAAATACATAATTATAGAACATAAAAAGCTAAAAAACTATGTTCACCAAAACAAAAAGTAAAGAGAAGAGTAAAAATGATTTATTTTTGTTTTTGGATCTCCTGGCTTTTACGTCCTTTAATACTCGAATAAAACACACATATCGACGTGTGCGAAGTGTTATTGGGTTTTTCTGTTTGGAAATTATTAGTATCAGAATGGAGTCAGACATGAGTTCCATAGACTACAAAAGGCTGCATCTAATACGTAGCCTTTAAAATTGCTTATAATATGTGGGTGTAAGACTACCTGCTCATTTTACTTGTTTTCTTCTTGTTTAAAAAAGACAACTCCGCACTAGGAATAATTCCTGTATCGCGGGGGACTTTACAAATATACAAACTACGGACACAAGGAACATCCATTTATGGATAACGTAAATTTTTGTCCCTTCTGGGATTCGATTCCCCAACATCCGGCGTGGTGGAAGTGGCGACGCTACGCTTTTACGCCTAAACTACTCGACCGATAAATAATCATGAAATTTCGCATACACATTGTCGGGTACAGAAAAGGACATTATATCTTTACCTTTTATCCAGAAAAAGTACTGTTTTCAAAGGGATATACATTTATTGACATAATCAACATTAACGAGTGACACCACGGGCATAATCTAGTGTACATATTATTGAACTCACCACAGCACTCCTGTCCACATCAGTTATGGAGCCGGCAGAAACTGTAAATATATGTCATGGATGTAAATATTATAAACTTTTATATAAAAAAGGCGAATGTGTTTAACTGATTATAATTAAAAGCTAAGCTCATGCTAATGGATCAAAAGATATTAAAACTTAAATCGTAGATAAATACAATAATAAATATAAATATGGCGCCTCGTTAACTGTCGTTTGCGTAGATAAGATACGATTTCCGATAATAATTATTATCTGGAACACCAGTAATATGTTATTATCAGACATTTTATAGCCCGTACAATCTCAAATTATAATTATTATCACATATTATTATTACAATTAATATTTCTATTGTATTATTCATACAATATAAATAGTAGTAATTATTGAAATCCCATAATGTTTTATAATAATTATAGGAGACTGTAAGATCCGACCTCAACTGGGTATTTCTCGACAGATACTATTTCTCGGTCGAGACTGACAATTTACTAAATATATAAATATACTAAACTATATATTTCGTAATACAATGGTTTAAAAATCGAAATTGAACAGCTTTTAAAAGGTTCATGAGGGCAACCACTAATCCTTACTTCCTTACTAATATTATAAATTCGAAAATAACTCTGTCTATCTGTCTGTCTGTTACCTTTTTACGGCTAAACCACTCAACCGATTTAGATGAAATTTGGTACAGATATAGTTTAAAACCTGGGGAAGGACATAGGCTACTTTTTATTCATGTAGGTACCACGCGGACGGAGCCGCGCGCAGTAGCTAGTAATAAATAATAATAACACCATTTATTCTATAACCCGTAATTTTTACATTTCCAATGTTGTTAATATTTTTTATAGATGTACTATGGTTATATAGACACAAGTGCGAATGCATGTGACTGCGGCGTATCACCACAGACAATGGTCATCTGTTGTCGTGCCCCGTGAGCCCAGAATCGTGCACACTGGATGACCTGTACCAGGCTAAACCAAATGCAATCCGCGTTGGCGAAAACTGGTCCAAAATTATATAAAATGTGTTGCCATCGATACGATAAGTAAGTATAGGTGTACTTAATAGTAACTAGTGTGAGTTAAATTTGGAGTGCTTAAATTAAATTAATTTAGGATATAGACCCCATTTTGGGTATAGGTCTCGATCGTAAAGGAGTTGTCAGATTGCTTTTGGCGACCGAGAATCTGAGAGAACCAAATTACATACAAATTATTTCTAGCCAAGATGTATGATGCCATAGATGTATAATTCAATAATCAATAATGCATTTTTTTCCAAGAATTGAAATATACAAAATTATTTTCGTAAATTTAGTCGATTATTCAAGTTTTTCTAGTCTCGTTCTCAATTTCGACCGAGAAATGTTTTGACGGCCGAGACAAGAAACCAGATCCAGTCGGACCGTAATGTATACAGACGTAAAGCCCTCAACACACAACAACAGAAGCGGAGCGGTACCGGAGGCGGATATGTTGTATTGATCGAATTAGTACGAAACATTAGGCACACGATCGTGATCATGTGTGTAATATTTAATACTAATTCGAACAGTATATACAAATGGTAGAATGGTAGCCTTACAAATATAATTTGTAAAATAAGCAGCATTGTAAAAATAGCGATAAAAAAGACTGTCCGTGAGTTTCTTGCCCTTCTTCTCATTGGTTCTACGCCTTTGTTTTGCTGAACTAGTTTAGTTAGTGTAACCTTGACGTTCATAAGTGTTACTTTGTGACCTAAAATAATAAAGATATTTTGATTTTGAGTACAAACAATCTACCACCGGTACCGGTACGCCTCCGCTGTCAGTGTGTGGTGGGCTTAAATAAACAACGCGCCTTATTCTCGTAGTCGAGTTACACATAAAAATATGTATACATTAGGCGAGTGCTAGTGATGTACCCAGTGACGACTCGTGGCTATGAAAATTTTTTTATGACAATGTTTGATTTTTGACGCGACCATAAGCAATACGACAAAATGTTAAATACCTACAGACAGTGTATGAACACAACGGATAAATACATTTACTATTTAATTTAAATGAATCATGAAACAAATGTTAGTTCATAAATGATATAGTAGTATGCGTAAATATGCGACAATTGCTACGGTGTGCGTTTAATAATATATCGATGCTAAGCGCATTGCGGAGGATGGTAGTGATTTGTCTCGGTAGCTGGCGTGGCGCGGCAAGCGAGCAGCGCTACTTACTGCATAGATCCGTCCGCACTGCGCGTGCGCATAACACAATAACGACAACCGTCAGTACTAACATCGAGCATCAAACACATACACACACACACGCACTTTGTAAATACGCGCGAGTCAACACACACATATGCAAACATTTTGCATCATTATCAAATAGGTGTGTGTGTTGTGTGTGTATCTTTAGATGTCGCTGTTCATAATTATTATAATTTATACACATATAAATATACTTATATATTACATATTATATTCATCAATTAAATAGTTGTCAATATGTGAGGGTAGTATAAAAAAGTATAGTGTACCTATATGTAATAAGGTGAAAACTGTTATTATTGTTAAGTATATAAAAGTGTAAACAAGTATAAAGAATATTACTCACTGTCTGACTTGCCGCTACTGAAGTCGGTGCTATGCGTCTTGTCTCCCATGCCACTGAATGTGAAGTCGCCCTATATAGTATACAAACATGTATTTAAATACTATGTACGTGCCAAAATAGGTATCTATAATAAAATAAAAAAAAATAATAAAAGGTACCTACGGTAGAAAAAAATCAATCGACTAAGAAAATATTAAATAGTATTCAGCGATAGACCATAGTTATATTCACATTTAAATGCTACTTAGGTTGTTGCTTTAGTATTTACAATAATTAATTTATTTACAAGTTTAATTTATATAACTGGTTAGTGAAATAACGCAAAACTGAAAACAGTTTCATTGAAGTCTATTATTATTCTATATGTCTCGTCTAAAATTCATAATCTGTTGGCTTGCACACAGTGTGAGCGATATAATAACTAACACAACCAAGAAGGCAATTTCCGAGCGATGGAAAAATAAAAAGACAGTAGTCACATTATGGAGTTAAAAAATATATTAGGTATAACTAATGAAAACAATCAATTTTTATTTCACAATTTTACTACATTAATAAATCATTTAGAGTGTCTCAGGTTCTGCGTCATTTCACTAAACCGTTGTTCATAGTTTGAAATATAAAAAGTAACTAAAAATAAAGTTTACAATTCGTCCAAAATACCTAAAGATTTAATTAAATACAATATACCTTACTTCCTTTAACTTCAATGCTAGGGTTTCTGATGTTGTTTTCGAGCGATGCTTTATTCGAGAAAAAACAAACAAACAAGAACATGACAGGCAAAGTTAAAAATTGCTATTCAGACTATATTTAACGGTGTATCACCTTTGTTTAACATCCGACAAGCTATGCACAGTTATAACATCGTTGTTTTGATAAGGTGTCTATATTCGTTTTAATATAAGTTCAAATCAATATTGATTGAAATACATAGAGTTTAGTGTGATTACTTTATTTTAAGTGATTATCTTAAGCTATATTAAAGAGTAAAATTTGGACTACGTTAGGTTTTTCTGTTATTATTTTTAATAGTAATTTATAGTAATGCTGTTTTATATTAATACTAAATATAAGAATTTTCTTAAAATTATAGTTGTCTCGATGGCTCTGCAATACTCGAGGACTCGAGAATATTATAGTCGAGAAATCAGAAACCCTATTACTAACATACATTTAGAAACTAAAGAGAAAACAATAATTTTAATAGTAAACAGATATCGAGGGCGAATTGTGTCAGAATAATAATAAAAAAATCTGTAAAGAAGAATGTCGGCGGCGTAATTACCGACGTGTTGAGCGGAGTGTGCGGGGTATGCGGGGTGTGCGGGGCGTGGCGCATACTCACGGCGGTGCTAGACGAGAACGTGTGCGAGCGCGGCGCCAGTCCGTAGCCCGGCCGCGGCGCCGCGCGCAGCGACGACACCACTGCAACACTCGCGCTTGTACCTTGTGCCTGCGGCGGCAGGGGGGGGGGCCTACCGTACCTACTGTGTGGGGACACTCACGTGCGGGCGGCGGTTGAGCGCGGCGGGCAGCGTGCTGGAGCGCAGGCCGGAGCCGGGCCGCGGCGTGCCAGCCATCGCTACACACACACAACCACGGTAACACCTGCCGGGACCTGCCCCGACCCACGGTACTGCACGATACAACTGTGCACTCATATCTAATCACCACAACACTAGGTCTGCCCGTTTATAGAAGAATTGACACCAAGAAAAACGGCCTATAAAATATTATAAAACGGGCAATAGACATTTAAGTAAATATATTACTAAAGCTGATTTTTAATGGTGACTAACCGCTTCACTAAATTAAAAGCCCAGAAGTAGTTTCACGTTGGTAATGCAATGAGAAGAGATTGAATTTTCAGGAGTTCTCTGCCCAAATCTCTCTCAACTACGACTTCAGTACCATATTATTGGGCTACCATTGCTATTTAATTCATAATATTACTGTTTTTCTCTAGCAGAATGTTAAACTCAAGTACATTACAGTGTCAAATCCCCTAAATGATTCATATTTTAGCAATTGTGACTTTGTTGTATTCAGTAGCAGCAGTACCTTAGGTCGGACTAGATCATAACGGCTTATAACATAACAACATCAATACTAACCATGCACAGTCAATCTTCTCTATAAAATAAAACGAAACAAATATTACATGGACTAATTTAGGATAAGTGTTTCGGATATTATCGAAACTCTTAAAGCTTGATACTCATTACTTAGCGCAAGCATATTTTAGGTATTAAGTAATACATTTTAGTTGTTTTTTTTTTACGAAGAAACTTTTTTTTTAATGACTATGTCAAAAGCATATTTATAGAATACTTTTCATTACACT
Source organism: Catocala sponsa (assembly GCA_963564715.1). NCBI lineage: Eukaryota > Metazoa > Arthropoda > Insecta > Lepidoptera > Erebidae > Catocala > Catocala sponsa. Next base: position 5,896,154 of record OY751349.1, read on the forward strand.
ATTGTATATCAATTGATTAATATAACTCTATTTCTAAGTTGATTTGATTGACTGTACATAATTTCTTACAATATACAGTCACACAGTTTCTACTTACTTATATCAAATTATAATTGCTTATTTATTCATCTTAATAATTAAAAGATACTATGTGCCATAGAATTGGAACAATTTACATATCTAATATTAAGTTAAAAAGGTTGAATATTAATAGACGGACAAGTGAAACTGTGCTCTTGTACACGACACATGCCACCATGCACATACGGAGGCGCAACATAACGTAACATATACTCAGCATAATATTATAAATATAACAATATAACCGTATACCTTCAACATACGCGTGTATAATAATAATAATATAAGCACATCATGACATTGCGGCTAAGTGGTCAATACGCACAAATTGTGCGATACGACACTTTCAAAAATATATTTTTTTTGTGACCCATAGCATATTTTTCTCAAGCGGGTCGTGTCGCACTCAAATTAATTATTTCGATGTGTGCGAATCGATCACATAAAAAATAAAATTTAAAAATGTGTAGTTTCGCACAATTGGTGCGACACAACCACTAAGCCGACATTGCGTACGTTTAATAATATACTTAAATAATAATAATAAAGCGAATAGTTATACGTACTTTAATACAATGATATACTTTAATATAGCAGAAATGGAGTAGTAACATTTGACAGCACATATAAATCATCATTGTTGAATCTCAATTGTTGAATCTCGACATTTGAGGCGAGAACCGAGACCGATCTCCTCCGTAGGATTTTTAATCGAGAATAGTTCGAGACCGTGATTTTGCCGGACCTTACTAAATCACCAAGATAAATATTATACGAAAATACACTTTTGTTCGTTTTCTATCTATTGTAAAATTTGATGAATATTGCAAACAACATTTCTCTGACAACATTGATGTTATATATACTTTTAATTGATATAAATCCCGACATTTACTATGATTTATATGCACTGATATGACACAACTTATCTAGCTAAAACTAATTCATACAGTAAGCTAAAGATCGTACTGAAAGAATAGTGCGCGGTTAATACCAGCTAACCGCTTAATTAGCCGGTCCTTTCTGTCGCCTGTAAACGATCGTTGGCGGTCATCAATATACTGTTTGGATTAGCATTAGCTAGACTGTGGTATTGGGCAAGTGAACCTTAACCAGGAGATGATCTTCGCTATTGCATGTGTCTTTAAATAATTCTCCACCGCAATGATATGAAGGGGAATGTTCCATGTTTGTGTATGCAATAAGTAATAATAAATATCGAATGTTGTCAAGTGTTGTTTTAATAAAACGTGTATCAGAAATATTAAGTCATATTTAAAGCCTTATGCACATGAGAAATAAGTCTTTTAAACTAAAACATTATTGGACTACGCAATTTTGTATAGAGTTTTGGTACTTCTATCTGCAAACATTTGAGATGCGTTTTAATAATTAGTGTTTTCTTTATGGCCTTATTTTACATAGCATTTTAGATGCTTTTAATTCAGATATAGGACCACCGTTGTTGGTTTTAAGATAGAACAGCTGTTTTGTCTAAATATACATATATTCTGAGTATCAAATATACAAATTTAATATAATTATTTATATAATATTGTCTTCAGTTTACGCGAATGTTATTCATTGAAATTAAACTTAAAATTAGTAAAGTTTAATAGTTATAGTAGTGTAACAGTTTTCAAAATTTTGTAATAAAGTGTCAAATATACAACGCGATAAAATCAGTATATAGTAGTTTAATTTCAATAATTATTTATGTTAAAAAGCATTAGGATTAGCAGAATTTAATGTGATTTTCTTAACTTGCTTTAGTCATTCTATAATACGAAATAATTCATAAATACGAACTTTAAATATGGGTATTATATACGTTTTATTTAAAACCAAATTAAAATCAAGAAATATTTGTTAAACTTGTAGGGTGATAATTAACTTGACAACACAGACTTTATATATGATATAGATAATATATAAAGCAGAAATGTATATAATTAAGCGAATAACGCAACACAATGAAGTTCACTAACTACCAGTACCAAGAACAGGGCGTGTTACAACAGCGATGTACACAAGCTGAAGCGATAATCAACGTTACAGAAAGCGGACGGTACGACGCCGATAAATGGTATATAGTGCTATGAGACTTTAGTATCATGAATTATTAAGAAAAATAAGTTCAGGTTAATTTGAAATAAAGCATTTAATTTTTTAGATTAATTTGAGCGGGTAACTACCGCACATTTTATGAAGGAGTATTTTTTTTTTAATTTTTTTTTTTGTTCGTCAAAATGACCACACTCCACCTAATGGTAAGCAGTCGTGTGGTCTAAGAGCAGTGGCCCCCACACCGCCCTCATAGCAGCCGAGGCGATGTTGAGGATGTTACAAATATTTTTACAAAATAGAGTTCCGAATAGTTATAATTAATGTTCAGCGGAAAGATTAGTTATATAAATAAAATATACAAGAAATTGTAAACAAAAAATATATCATCTCAAAAATTTCTCATAATTTGGATAGTTAGTTTCATTTTTAATAAGATTGAAAAGGATTGTCAAAGCTATTTGTTAAAGTAAATGCTTTACGAAAGAGAGTTAGGTGAGTGTGCTCTGCCAGATGGTTAACTGTGTATATACATATGTTTGTTCGGCGTCGCAAGCAAAAGCGTTACAATCACAAAAGCGGCTCCAACGTTAGCTACTAGCTCTCACCTGACGCTGCCCGCTCGCTCCCCTGCCTCGCTCTACCCGTTAGCACAAATGTCCACACACAACACACTCAATGAGCTACATTCGTGTTTCTCTAATAAAAGTAGTACTGTATGTGAGTGCGAGGACGTTTGAGCGTAGCTTTAGAAAGATCGTATATGAGCTGCGATATGCGATGAAAGACGCGGCGTCAACGCGGACATGTGTATGCGGTCTGCAAACTGTGTCAACTACAGATGTGTCGTGTGTACACCCAGACTTATGCTCGAAGCTCCTTGTGTAACATATTAGGCGAAAGTCACACAGAAATTGTGTCTGTCTATTTTAGTCGAAAAAAGAAAGAAATAGGAAAATATTTTAGTTATTTCTTTGTGGCTTGCCTTAGAGGCGTTTTGTCATATAGGTATAGTGTCCAAGTATCCAATGTGGGTTGTAGTAAGCTTGGCTAGAGTCTGGGTGCAGCGATACATGTAGATTGTTGATATAACGTTAATAACTCACCGTCTTCAGTTGAGTATATGTAAGTTTGTACTGTAACAGACACAATGGTACGTGTGCTCATAAAGCCCTGACTTGGGTCTCCATTTTCTTCTGTATCAGACGGGGCTACCGTTGACGATGTATGTAAGTCTACTGGTTTAGTACGATCTCAACGAATAGGTATCAGCAATCCACCGATAGAACCTAACTAAAATGGTCTACAAATTTCATAAATAGATATTTTGCCAACTTTATTGTTAAATAGCTGTGAAGGCGTAATATAACGTATAAAACAAACACTATGTATTTACATACAATTAGATTTTTACTATAACATGGTCTCAAACAAACTCCCAGTCCTAACTAATATTATAAATACGAATGTGAGTTTGTTTATTTGTTTCGTTTTCAAGCCTTAACTACTCGACGGATCATCGTGAAATTTTGCATACACATTGTCAGGGGAACAGAAAAGGACATAATACCTTTCATTCAGAAAAAAGTGCTGTTGCTAAGCTAACCTACATTCACGCGGGCCACAATTTAGTATACTATAAAAATCACAGTCAAATGGTCAAACTAAAACTATACTCCATTTGATTAGGTACTTAACTAAAGGTGAACAACCTTGATGTGTCTTTTTTATCTTTTTATCTAAAACCTCAGTTTAAAATAATATTGTGCTGCTAAAGATCAATGTAAATACAACAATAACGATTACTAAATCAATTGAACCGTTAGTTTAAGCAGTAGTTTATTTGTTTAATATGTGTTTGTGTATAAAGTCACATCCAGATTGTTTACCTTTAGTTAAGTACCTAACCAAATGGAGTATAAGTAGCTATCTATCCTTTTCGTATTAAACACACCTTTACCTTTCCTAAACTTTATATTCACGGAACTATAGGCAGCCTTTGACGTTTCTTTAAGAGGTAAAAGTTTAAGTAGAAAATGAAGACCGAAAATGGCGCTTGACAACACAAAATCTATTTCATCGCGCGGATAATGACGTCAGTTTGTGAAAAGTCAATGTTTCGTGTTCAATGTACGGCAGTTATTACGCTGCGTCCTTCATTCACATATCAACACAAGAGTACATACTATCGACTCCAGCGACGGATGACCACTCCTAAGGTTAAAATCGCATAGCAGGCTAACACTTGGTACCCGTACCCGTGACACGCCCCTTTCTTTGTTTGAGTTTTTTTACACTTTACATTTGTTTACTGATTCTAAGGCGATACAAACTCAACTGGTCAACATGTGCAAGCGAAAATTTTTTTGAAATGGTCATCCGTCGCTGGAGCCGATAGTACATTAACGGGAGTTTTTAGTAACTATAATAAATATGAACTCCTGTGTTTTACATCCTAAAGTAGAGAATTCCCTTGTTAAAGTATTCGATAATAAGATTGAGGCATCGAGCTTAAACCCTTGTTAGTAATATTTTGTTAGCCCTCAGTGATGAGAAATCTGCGTATTGTTGCGTGAGTTAGTTAGATCACAGTTAAAAATATATCGACATTAATAATAGACATATATGTTTATAGATTCCATTGTTTATATGGACTATGACGTCATTGCCAGGTTTATTATTTTAGGTATATTACCTATTGTAGATTTGCACCTGTGACACCGTATAATAATCGTAGTAATATACAAAATACAGCTATGGTTTGGTTGATATTAAAATTAGGATTTTGTGGGTAGTCGGCCATGACGTCACAATCCATTACAGTCGAAATTGGACTTAATTTATTATACCATCATTGTATTATTTTTGTTGAATACATTTTTAAATTAAGTACATTAACGTTTTAAAACCGTTATTTGCTAAACATCAAAAAGCTCTCTTACTATTAGTAGGTACATTGTATAATTTATAATTATTATCATTTAGGATGTTCTTCAAATAAAATTTTGTTACAACATTCATATAGGCATAAATAACCTTTATTTAATAGCAAATCGAGATAATTTAAAGTCATAAATACATGTTTAACGTCTTTATAGGAATTACAGTCTGAGAGGTTTTTTGATGTTAAATAAATTGTCTCGTATATTAAGGTTGATTAATATGTATCGCTGAATGCCAGCGACACTGTGTAGTATTAACAGGTTTCTTGTCCGATGAATCACATATGATACATAACAATACATTTTCTATTATGTCTATTACGGAACAGCGAATGGGTTAATCAGTGTTACTGGCTTTCAGCGCTGGATTAGCACATTCCATTCCAGCTTGCATTATTGACTAGACGCATATCAAAACTGGTTTATTGGTAACTTAAGTTTGATCGCTGAGTGGATAGAAATAAGTCAATAATAATGTCCTGCAGACCGAATTTCGCGCAAGAGATATTACAGTGCACAAGTGTGTGCGTAAACACTTGTGCACTCTTTGTTCCTTTACTCTCATGATCCGATGGGATGGTAATCCGGTACGACCGGAGAGAGATCAGGCGCAGGACCAACAGTTTTATGTGCTTTCCGAGGCACAGGTGTGTTTAACACCGTCAACTTCCTAACTCCGAGCTGTAATTGAGATTACTTAATAGAAAAACCCAATAACATTTTGTGGGCCCGACAGCCCTCCAAAAAGTCGATAATGCACAGTGGTGGAATCTGCCAATCCAAGATAGTTGGATGAATGTGGGTGGGAGGAGTTTGGATGGGGAGTGGTGGGGTGGCGGGATGGTATGGTATGTACTAACCGTTGTAGGTGGGTATGTGGGTGTGCGAGGCGTGGTCGCAGCAGGAGTCGCGTGTGCGCGGCTGGTCCAGCGAGCGCGAGGGCGACGCGCCCACCGGCGACGAGTAACGCAGGCGCGGCAGCGGCTCACGGGACGCCGACGGGGTCCTGCGCACACACACCCCGTGCCGTTACTCCAATACATATCAACAATATTAGCTCTATAATGGTTGAATCAGTTCAGTGATGTACCGAAATAGGCTTATGCTCCAATAAAGACAGACCAACTTAAACATTAATTCACAATTGGTCAAACGCATATGTCGAATGCTGTGATTACCTAACTGAATTACCGAAAGCCCATTCGTATAACATGAATTTGATTTAGATACGTCGTTGATTAGATTTTCAAAATCCAGTTAGTGTTTTGATTCATTTAAATCGGTTAGAAATTTTTTATTATCATTTTATATACATTTATTGAATCCGAACTACTGTACCTGCTTGCGTTTCTAGGATCTAAGTTTTGTTTTTTCCATTGCTGAAGCTTTTCTCGCTCTTTTACTTCTTTTAGGAACACCTGAAATATAATAATCATCTCCAATTAGTAACATTTTATCATATTTATCAAACATCGTCGTTTATCCAATTATGATTTACAAATCACATTCATAATTGTATAAACTGAATAATATCAGTGTTTATACAGCTTTTACAAATAATCTTTGACCTAAACCAACATGAGTAAATTATTCTGCTAGTCCTTTTAGAAACCAGTAAGGCATTCGAAACGGAAACCTACGAGAACTGATGTGTTACAAAACCATTATTGAATTTTACAGCATCTAGTTTCCAGGGTTTTATTTACTATGATGATAAAAATTATAAAAGTAAAGCAATGAAACAAATTCTCTCAACGCTTCAATATTAGAGCGGGGTGTACACCAGGGATGCATTTTTTGCCTATCTTCTCCAATAAGGCCAATTTGCAACAAATATTTTAATCTTTTTTTAAAAAGACAACTCCCGCATTAGGAATAATTGTTCTATCACCGGGGACTTTACAAACATTGAAACAACGGACACTAAGAACAGCCAGACTCGGAACAACTATTTGTCGATTCCACAATTTTTCTCCGTGGCATCGAACTCATAACATTCGGTGCGGGCGACAGAGGCGATGCGATACACTTAAAAAAAAAAAAAAACAGTATGCCACCCGTGCAGTCAATGTTTATCGTGCCTAGAACGTCGACGGATAAACATTTACCTGAGCGATTCCGGTTTCTATCTTGGCTAACTCCTGCTCTTCCCGCCGTAGCTTTGGGTCGATGTCTCCATTTCCATTGACTTTACCGTTGACCTTCCCGTCTGTCTCATCGTCACTGTCAACCATACCCTTGTAAGTGTCCGACCAGCGGCGACGGCGTTCTGCAAATATTTGTTTTAGTTTAAAATATAAATAATAATATCAGCCCTGTGTCAGACTGTCCCACTGCTGGACATGGGCCTCTTCTTAGTGGGAGAAGGGTTAGGCCAGAGTCAGCACGCTGGCCTATAATTTTTTTTATGATATAGGAGGCAAACGACCGGACGGATCGCCTGATGTTAAGCGATTACCGCCGCCCATGGACACCCGCAACACTAGAGGAGTCACAAATGCGTTGCCAGCCTTATAAATTTGCCCTTTCCCCCCTCTCTCAGTAGGTGAGGGGAAGTTGGGCCTCCGGCACCCTCACTCACTCGACGAAACACAACGCACGCGCTATTTCACGCCGGTTTTCTGTGAGGCTGTGGTATCACTCCGGGCAAGCCGGCCCATTCGTGCCGAAGCGTGACTCTCCCACGGTTTAATGATCTCGAAGATATGTGAAGTATGCCAACTCGCACTTTGACTAAGTCTAATAAAAGTAATCCATAGTCTGTTAACGACGAGCTACGACTGTTGGGGCAAGACTATAATATTTGACTTACATGATGGAAAAATTCTATAGAGTACGAACGAATTATTAATTCATGAATATGTTTTCCACTGAAAACTGTTATAATAAATTATATTAATAAATAGGTAAGTAGACACGATAACATTTTTGACAGAGCTTATTTAAAATAGGCCAGAAAGAGATGGGTCTGAAATAGAACCCTGAGGTACGCCAATATGGAATAGTTACTTAACAAATGAGTCTGTATCCACACATTGAATCCTGTTACGGTAAGTTGGTTTTGTAAAATTGAAAGAGCCTCTAAAGCAAGTATTTTTTAGTTTACTAAGATTATTAAGGAGATGAGACATAGTAATGGTATCAAAAGCTGCAGTAGGGTTAAATAATCTGCTTTTGAGTTTGTTTAATGGCAATATGGTTTTCAGGGTATGTAATTTCATGTTTCATAGATTATCTAGTGGTTACATAGGACGGTAATAATGTTAATTAATGTGTTACGGATACTGTAGTGGTTACATAGGACGGTGTTAATGTTACCTGGGTCGGTGTAGGGGTATGGTGGCGCGGGGAAGTCGTCGCGCTCTATCTTGGGCTTGGTGCCGGGCGGCGGCTTGTAGGCGGCGGGGTAGTGCGACAGCTCGATGGGCTCCTCGTTGTTCATGCGCGGTGACTTGGGCCGCGGGGTCTCGCCGCGCATGGAGTCCACGAGCGCGCGCATGGCGGGGCGCGACGACGCCTTGCTGCCAGCGCGCGACGACGCGCGCGTGCTGGCGGCCGACGCGGGCCGGTGGAAGTGCGGCGACGTGGCCGCGCGGTCGTAGGGCTGCAGCGGCCGCCGCAGGTACGCGGGCTCGCTCGTCAGGTACGAGTACGTGGTGATGCGGTGCGGCGACACCGCGCCCGCGTCGCGGTACTCGCGCAGCACCAGGCCCGGCGACACCGCGCGATACCCGTACTGAGCACACAACACACTATACCACCGCACCCCACACTCGCAATATACACCGCACGCATATCTCTCTATTATATAATTATAGCACTAGGTATCATTCCAATATAACCACAAAATCAGCCAACATTGTAACAATTTGCACCTAGACTCAGAACAACAATTTGTAAATCTCTCAAGTTTTGTTTCATGTGAGATTCGAACTCACAATATGCGATACATTAGCAATGATGAACTGACCAGTTATTGTAGAAGGGATAACGTATTACTTTAATAATAAATAGATATGGCGCCAAATTGTACACACAGCGACACATCAACCTAGACTGTTTGGACTTTGAACTATTTTTTTCTTTTTATTATACTGCTAAACCTGATGGTAAGTGGGCATCGTAGCCTATGGACGCCTGCAACACCAGAGGCATCACCTGCGCGTTGCCGACCCTTTAGGAAAGGAAGTGGGAAGGAGAAGGAGTGGGAAGGGGGAAAGGGGGTGCTTGGGCCTCCGGTTAAACGCTGCGAATCGTGCCAGTGAGTGCGTTATATTTTTGTTACGCTCTATCCTTACCATTACATCGACACTACTATGCACTGTCCCTTTCCGACAATTCTCTTTTATGTATGTAGCGGAGTTATGCGTATATAGGGTGTCTAACTTGATGTGTAGCCGTGTGTACTAAAAAAAGATTCTTACAATGTGTAATCAAATTACTATAGGTACCTATAGTCTAATCAGCGAAATCTAGGAATAAAACACACCTTCAAATTATTCCTTAAATCTTTCTACATTATAGGTATACCAACACAATACAATAAAATATTAAAATTTAATTATTGTATGTGTTGATTTACTAAAAAAGGTTTAACTTACCATGATTCGAATACATTTATAATTTGGGTACACGTATAATGTGCGATAACAATCGAATAATTATTCGAACAACACTTATTCGATTTTAAATCGATTAAAATATTGGATTATTTTTAATACACACATAATATAATGATGAATTGTATCCTGGATTTCACTGAAAAGATTTTTTAAAACTAGTTAGTCAACACATCCACATGCTCGATCGCCGCGTGCCAACAACAACGAGGTACAACATAATAACAACATAAAATAAAAAAATATTCAAAGTCATACGAACTGCTATTGAAATAAAAATAACTTAAAACTTGTAAATGTGTCAACTGAAAAAAAGTACGCTTGTGTCCTTGATATAAACCTTCATTCAAAAATTATTCAACATTAATTTAAAAATTAAGAAGCTCTTGTCTTATAATTATAATTGTTCATAATATTGAAACAAACTCTCAGTTGTAACGACTACTCTTTGTTAATAGATATTGACTCAATTGCCGACTAGTTTACATTTCTTAGTATGGCAAACTATTATTGAATATCTCTGTAACAATTCCAGAAATAGTTTAGACCAAAATTTAGCAAACTGGAATAGAATTGCCTTAAATTAACTAGAACGTCTATCCATTCGGGGAATTTAGACTTTATCACCTTACAATTAAGGTTAATTTTTCAATGACATAATTACGTGGTTATTCAAGAACACAATGAGCGTACAAAAATATAGTAAAATAAAATAAAAAGGTGTAGTATGACGGACCTTCCTGGTCAAGCTACTGTAGGGGCTGCAGTAGGAGCCGTTGACGCTGGGCGTGCGCGACCGCAGAGAGAACTAGAGACAACAAGCGACATGTCACGACACGCTACTACTAACTCACTGTACTACATATTTGTATGGCAAGTCTTCTCGAATCGTTTGTAACACTGTTTATTGGGCCTTAAAAGTGTTTATGATCAACGGTCATGCCATTTTGAACTTTATAATTAAGGGTTTAAGACACATATTGAATTGAAAATAATTGTAAGCCTGACTTGAATGTATTATATATCCGAAACTTCGAGCCAAATGAAAAATTCTTACAGTACATATTCTTTCAATATAAAATTACTCCGATCTTTGGACTAGTTGATGACAGGGTTTATTTAATAAATCGGATCACACGAATAGTTTCAATAAAAAAAATATAATCAGGGTATAGATCATAGAGTATTCAGTATAAAACCATATTGTATTTTGTTAAGAGGTAATGTGCCAAAATTGACGAATACTGAAGAATACTGAAATTAATGTGGTTCACGGATACGAACACTTGACCCGAACTTCGTAATTTATGTTTCACAGTAGGCCTCTACTGATTTGGATATAAGAGCGACGGCGACGTTTACTGACCAACGTAAAATGAGGATCGATAGATTCTAATTCCCGACCAAATTATGAGAAATTTGGTCAGGAAGGTATAGAAAATAACGATATAAACATGTTTTGAAATCTTATAAAAGGATAGTTCAGTGAAGTAGTAGTTGCGTGTATGGCGACTCTGATGCATGTCTTACAGAAGATATTACTCATGAAAGCATAGTATTGGGTACCTGCGATCATCCATCATCCATTTTAGATAAGATTAACTAAGATTCTAACTAATATTGTAAATGCAAATAAGAGATTGTTATTTTATTTATTTGTTTGTACGCTTTTACGCCTTAACTACGCGACCGATCACTATTAAATTTTGCATACACGTTGTCAGGAGTACGGAAAAGGACATAGCGTACCTTTCATCGAAACTACCCTACCCATTTTACACTCAAATTTTTGCCCTACCGTCCCCTTGTGGGGAGACGAAGACAACACGACACAGAGGTGCGCGTGGGAACACGCTCGCCACCTCTCGGACCTGGTGCTGATCGAGTGGCGGGCAGGCCCACGAAGCCCACCCCCAGGTAAAACCTCAGGGTGACTTGAGTTCGTCTCGCGCCCTCCGGGATTCCCAATCTAATCTTACCTACTAAAACTAACCTAACGTACATTTACGCGAGCGAAGCCGCGTGCAAAATCTAGTATACCATAAGTATAAGGCACGTCTGATAATATTTCAATACGCCATATCTCACTGTATGTAATTGTTTAATTACAGTTTAATGGATGATCGCAGACAAGCCATGTCTTGCTTGTAGCTTTAACGTGATCGCACTGAGATTCTAACAAAAATAAAATAATAAATAAAGATTGATTTAATAAATTTGTACCACAAGCAAAACAATAATAATATAACAATAATTAAACGATAAAGTGCATTATTAACAGTTAGATTTGTAAGTCTAGTTAATGCTAATCAATACAGTCTGTTATCGACTGTCAACGATAGTTGACAGAGCGTACCAGCTAATCGAGTGGTTAACCGGTACTTGCCCTGCAGCCTATACCCTCACAATTGTTTTAGAGCAAAGCTTAGCAGACTGAATAAATTGGCATTAGCTAAGCTGTAGTTTTGTGTTGTATAATCAATCATCACCTATGACTGTTATTATTTAGTTAAAATAACCTTCTACTAAACATAAATCTTTGACAATATCGCTATAAAAGTTGTGTAAAGATTGGACTTACTTTACCGCATGCATTAGCACCTTTGCATATTTAGATCTATTTAACAAATAAGCAACAAGGGAGAGTGAGATATAATAACTTTACAGGTCGACACTATTTGATATTTTAACCGACTTTAAAAAAGGAGGCGGTCCTCAATTCGTTCGAATCTTTTATTTTTATATATGTTCCCCGATTAATCGAAGACGCCTGAACCGATATGGAAAATTCTTTTTCTTGTGTTTACTCGAATGTGTACATTGAAAATAAACTACTTTATACGAATTTTATACTTCTACTACTATTAAAATGATTTACATTATACCCAAAGTTTCGTTTACTTTTCAGCCATATAAAAGTAGTAGTAGTTTAATAGTTTTCACAATAAATGTACTAAAAGGTTTTCCTGGATTACCCGTTCTTCACAAGTAAATCGACGATAAAAAAATGTGGTTTAGGCAAAGCTTTACGTATTTTGTCGTATGTTTGCTATTACAGATACTAGTGTGTATAAGATCTCACTACGTGTCTGGCCACAAAATCAATAGATACAGGTGGCCGGCCGGCAATACTGACACAAATTCTGCCACTTCATATCGTCGATCGAACATAGCAATTCCTCGACAGCGGAGTTCTTCAGAAAAGCTATATGTGTAAGCATCAGTTTTGAGTTTGTATTAAGCCGGTGATCTGTATATATCTAATTTGTGGTCAAGTGCTCACTGTCAACAATCGTGCTAACAAAACAACCATGTGTGTGTGCGTGTCTGTCTACAACAACATCTACTCTACTCTCTTACATACACAACTACAGTATATACAAGTTAAAAGTCTAAGGTTTAAAGAACCAATAGACTGCTAAAAATGTACTTTCTGTATGTGTGTGTTTGTGTGTGTGTGTGTGTGTGTAAATTTGGGTGAAAGCATAATAAAGTGGTTGCCTACGTTTATTTTATAAATTATTTTACGCACAAGAGCAAATAGCAATCAAAAGAAATCATTTTGTGCAAACGGTATCAAAATTGATTACAAAATAAGGGAGTTAAAAATATTTTAAATTTTTATATAAGTAAAAGTGGGGTTGTAGTGAGGATCTCGCCATGTCCGTTGGGCAGGTGCAGGTAAGTAGTGGTTACGTAAAATTTTGTATCATGCATCCTTTTGCGATCATTGGCATTTACCCCAGCTTTGAAATACTTGTATCTTATTTATTTTTGAGTTAATTGCAATAATTCTTTGTATTTTAGAGTTTGGGTAATACAGTTAATTGGCCTAAATAATAAACCATTTTGAGTCTATTCTGCTGTCCACTAACTAAAAGGATGTTAGCGTGAAACGCGTATGACGTAATGTCTTTTGAGTTAACAGACAGTAGTATTGCATTCGATTGTCATTCGAATACGATTGTCTTTATCACGATACCTACTTTGCGTTGCCATGGTCACATTTAACTTAAATAATTGAAAAATGTGAGTCAACTACCCTATTACTTGGATGTATGTATATTTGTGTTAGTGTGTGTGATTTTGTGTGTATGTGTGTTTATGTGTGTGGTTGCATGTGTTTATAATGTGTGGGTGTGTTCATGTGCGTGTGTGTGTGTAGTTTTAGTCTCTCTGTGAGTGTAGTGTTGTGTTTATGGGTATGTGAGCATGTGTGTGTGTCTGTGGTTATGTGTGTGTGTGCGCTTGTAACCTGCAGGTCAGCGGAGGCGCGATCGTGCGCGAGGTGGTCGGGGTCGGTAGCGTCGTTAGGGTCAAGCGGCGCGGGCCCACAGCGCGGGTGCCAGATGGCGGCGCCCTGCAGGAACATCTCCTCGCCATCACCGAACGGGTCACCGCACTTGCTGCAGCGCGCGCACGTCGGGTGGAAGTGGTGGTTCTCACCAGCCTGCAGATACACATCAACTCATATCAACCACTAACTGAATTCGCGTTTACGTTTGTCGAGTTTAAGACCTGACCAAGACCATACATTTACAGTTACCATTGTAAAGGAAATAAATTATTTAAAAAAAGAAGATTTGTCTGCACGGATGGCATAGTGGTTTAATTGGTTGTCTCGCCAACGCGCCAAATATTGAGGGTTCGATCTTCACACGGGACAAACATTTGTGTGATCTACGAACAGTTGTTATTCTCTCTCTTTTATTAAAAAAGAAAAAAAGATCTGTCAGTCTTATTTTGACTAACTATTGACCAATCGTAACAAGGAAAGGGGTGGATCGACCGACAATAGCTGACGTATCGTTCTGCATCGCAATACAGATTTCGACTCAATAAGTCAATAACACTTTTCCACTGATAGACTGCCATTGGACCTCCGCAACTCTAAGGGCCTTATCATACTAGCGGTTTGCGAGCGGCTGCGGGGCGGGACGGGCGCGCAACGAATGCGTCGCGAACGCGCCGCGGCTGCACAGCGAGGACGTCGCGGTCGCGTGTTTGTAGCGAGTTAACGACGTAAAATACATTCAGTAAAAAAAGTGAGGCGGGGCGGACGGGCTGGCGTTTGTACGAGACAGTACAAAATGGCATCCACGCTGCTATTCGCGGCGATCTTGTTGCGCGTCCGCAACGAATTCGCTGCGCATGCGCGGCGTGTTTGTTGCGCTCGCGTAACGTATTCGTTGCTCGCCCGCTCCGCTTTGAGGACGCTCGCAATCCGCTAGTATGATATTGCCCTAAGGGATTATCTCACTGCACTATTTTGTTTGTGAGCTTTTCTCACTGGACTAAATGACATTAGATGTTAGAATATTTGTGGGCAGTGACCTGATTTATGTGAACCGGGATAGACTTAACATGCTCCTCTTTGAGATGTGGATGAGAGATTTTTATAAAAATCCATGTGTGAGTATGACTGTAGCAACATTGTGCATTGGTATACCCGACAGACACCTATACAGAAGCTTTTGGAGACTGACTTCATACCGACTTAAGTTTTCTTACACTGCAAAGGCGTGTGTACGCGGGCTAGACTGCTGAACATCACAGAAAAGGTCACCTGACTCTGAACAGAATTGAGCTGGCATAATTATGAGTAACCACCGTAACTTAGGCATATAAGCCTAATTGCGACGTTTATAATAATAATAATGTCCACCAGACTAATTTTCACAGCGACCAACCTTAACAGAGAGCAGCGATAGCTCAGTGGGCAGACCAACAGACTGCAATGCAGAGGGTCTCGAGTTCAAACCCACGTCGTGCACCTCTGACTTTCGGAAGTTATATGACTTTTCGAAATTATGTGCGTATTGATTGAGAATTATCGCCTGCTCCGTGCCTCGGAGAGCACGTTAAGCCATCGGTCCCGGCTGCCATGAGCATCTATGGCAGTCGTTATTGGGAGAGTATCGACACAAAAGATCCTACTGGGTCGAAGTGTCGCCGGTCTGCACTGACTGGCCCCCACATAAGATAAGATAAGACAACGGAGACTGGCCATCTGAGCAGGAGATATTATAGTGCACAAGTGTGTGCGTAAACACAAGTGCACTCTCTGTTCTCTAACACCCATGACCCGATGAGAAAGCGATCCAACACGAGAGAGACCAGGCGGAGGTATACGAGCTTGTAGAGGTACGTGGGGTGTCTTACACCGCCATTTTCCTAACTCCGGGCTAGTATAAGATTTCTTAATAGAAAAACCTAATAACTTTTTATTGACCCCACTCGGGATTCGACCCCAAGACCTCATGAACAGCAGTCACATTCACTGTACACCGCTGTTTATACCCAGTTTTTGGAGAACTAATTAAGCACGTGTGAAAATTAAACTTATTTATTCTGACATCCAATCACTGTAGTTGACAAATTTTTGTGACTATCTGCTTTTCATAAACCAGGAGTTTCTTTTTGATCAACCTCACGAGTGGATAAATCTAGGTGGTGCCACTATGTCATGGGTCTCTACTAATATAAGTTAATAATATGTATGTATATAATACATTTTAATACAATCTAATACTGTTAAACAATAGAGTAACAGCTGATAACTGATAACGCTATAGTACTCGTAAGCACAGTACCGATATGATATATCTGAACAATGCACCATACGTGTAAGTGCGGTAGTCGGTACGCGGCGTGACGTTAGTCCCGTTTTGTGACGTCACAATACAGTGACGCGTACGCGGCCTCACTACATCGTAATGTATGCCGTTATTGTTACGATTGCGATGTTATTAATAGACATTGCGGTCGGGTCACACGGGTTACGCGATTGGTTTTGTTAACTTGCACATAGACTTTGACATTTGATATCTTGTATTATAAAAAAATACTTATAGTTACTAATATTAGAAATTCGAAAGTAACTGTCTGTCTGTTTGTCAGTCTGTCTGTTTTTACCTCTTCACGACTAAACAAATGTACCGATTTAGATTAAATTTGGTACAGATAGTTTAAAATCTGGGGAAGAACATAGGCTACTTTTTATTGGTGTAAATATTACGTGGGCGGAGCCACACGCAAAAGCTAGTTTAACTATATTTTTACATTGCTGCCTCAGTGGCGCAGCGGCAGTGAATGCGACCGTTGTGCATGAAACCTCAAGTTTGAATCCTAAGTCAGAACAACAAAATGCGTTTGTGATTTTCTGTTAATAAATTCTTAATAGCAGCCCGGAGTTGCTTGCACACCCGTGGTTCAGAAACCACGTAAAGCCGTTGTGTCTGCGCCTGAGCTCTCGGGTCGTCTCGGATTGCCGACCCATCGGGTTATAAGAATTAGGGAGTCGGGAGTGCACTTGTATATATTATTATGCGTAAGAGACCCACATGAAGCTGGTCGGTTACTCATATACTGTGTTTCTGTACTGTTTAGCAGTTTAGCCCGTTGAATCTTATCTTATGTAGGGGCCAGTCAGTGCAGACCGGCGATACTTCGACCCAGTGGGATCTTTTGTGTCCACACTCTCCCAATAACGACTGCCATAGATGTTCATGGCAGCCGGGACCAACGGCTTAACGTGCTCTCCGAGGCACGGAGCAGGCGATAATTGTCAATCAATACGCACATAATTTCGAAAAGTCATATAACTTCCGAAAGTCAGAGGTGTGCGACGTGGGTTCGAACCCGCGATCCTCTGCATTGCACTCTGTTGGGCTCCCCCCTGAGCTATCGCTGCTCTTTTTAGCCCGTGAATAAACACGCCTTAGCAGTGTAAGGAAATATAAGATAGTGTCTACTTAATCTCCAAACAGCCGTTGTATAGTTGTCTGTCGTGGCAATCAACCACGCTTTTGTAGTGTAGGAAAACATGCGCTGACGACGACTCATAGGGTGAGTTCTCATCAGGTAAATACATAGCATTATCGTAGGTATATGAACGGTGTTACCTGTAGTACTTTGCCGGAGATGTACCGCTGGCAGTAGGCGCAGCGGACGCCATAGAGGCGCTGATAGTCGCGCTCGCAGTACGGCACGCCCTCGCGGCCCATGTACTCGCCTTGCAACACTGCGCCGCACTCCCCGCAAGCGAAACACCATGTGTGCCATTGTCTGTAATATCATAATATAAGCCATCAACCACCAATTTATAAAGCGACTCTTAGTTTAATACAATCACTATGCAGACTATGGTAGAGAAATATATTATATGACGGTATAAAACTTTATAATTAATTACCAGATGAAATTACCAAATGTGAAAGCTTGTTTAAATTTAAAGAGATAGAAGATTTAAAAAATTCTAGCACCAATAAAATCGTCTTAATATCTTTAGTTTTATATTGCTGTGTAGTGTATTATGATTACAGAGATACTTAATTTATTAAATGTTATTACATTCATCATGAAAGAAAATAAATGTCTTTAAACCGAAAATGGATCGCAACCAGCAGCTTAGCTAGGTTACAAAATAACCTGTGTTAAAGTACTCAGGAAGTTTGTAATTCGCGGTTTTACCCTCTTATAATTACTGCACTGGCGTGATGTTAGCCGATGTTGTTTCTGGATAAAGAAGCGTTCTAATGGTGAAATAAATAAAAAAAAAAATGTTTATTCATTAATCATTTGGTTGTATGTTTATTTAATGTAATAAATCTCACTTTTTCGTAATTGATTAACACACAACCATAGATAATTATATTTTACTTTTTAAAATAAAACTCGTACTAGGTGATTTCATTAGTTGTTGCTAATTCTGTCACTCAATTACAGCAATTGAAATGCGTTTGACTAACTGTTTTTTATGTTGATCTCCCTTTCAAAACTGGGTATTGATTACATGCGTGAAAAAGTAAACGTGAAAGTTTGGTACGATACCTAGATGTTAATTAATCAATTATGCGTAAACTATTGAACGAAATTAAATAATATTTTGACACACAGGTAGACTGTGTCCTGGATTACAGTGGCGTAGCGCGGATGTAAGCCGCCCGGGGCGGAAAAATTTTGCCTCCCTCTTATTTAGGTATTTCAATTTAAAGGACTATAATTTTCAGTAATTCTAAAGAACTTCTCGATAAGAACAGTCATCATTATTGTGTATTATGCAGTTCAAATATTTACAAGATATTATTATTATTTATTGTGAAATTTTGCCGCCCCCTAAAAGTGCAGGCCGGGGCTGGCCGCCCCTGACGCCCCGCCCCTACTACGCTACGCAACTGCTGGATTGACACATACTTTTTATCCCGCCCGTATGCCCGTAGCATTCTGCTGTTATAAGAATAAAAAACTTATCTACCAGTATTTTTATAATAAATATAAAATATATTACGTCTTTTTTTACAGATTCCAAGCACGTAAAAGTATTAATTTCGAAAAAAATGTTTCATACTTATTTTTCCTTATGCCGGCAGAATTCACGCGAACGTAGCTGTGCCATAAATCTTAAGGTGTCACACATACTATTAAGTAGCAGATACACGTATGATAAATATAGGTACTTAGTAACTCCTCTAAATAACCTTCAGCCGTAAATTGGGGCAATTAAGAGCGGCGTGACCCTTCGCCCGTTACTGTCCGGGTACCGCTCGTTAATTATTGCTAGTGCGACGGAGAGGTCACCACGCACTTATTTATTTAAGCACTCACCTGTCTAGAGCCACTAGCGCTTGCCCTTCGGATAGTTCTTGACCGCAGCCCGCACACTCTGCAATTGTAAACACAGTTCTGTTAGCTTCGTACTAGATATATTAAAGAACGTGAAAATGTGAACGCATTAGAATAAACGGCATCCAGGAATGATTTGGCTACCACGATAGCGTCACCAACTCCAGCCCTAGCCCTTGATCAGGTTAGAGATGTTATCTTTCGGTGCCCTTTGGTCGATGCTTTCACTTCACGTAAATTCTACTTTGGTTTTATATTTAACTAGATGTTCCCGCGTTTTCACCCGCGTTTATGATTACTGCGCCGCCCCCGTGGGTCGTAGCGTGGTGTTATATAGCCTATAGCCTTCCTCGATAAATAGGCTATCCAACACTAAAATAATTTTTCAAATCGAACCAGTAGTTCCTGAGATTAGCGCGTTTAAACAAACAAACTCTTCAGCTTTATAATATTAGTATAGATAAATAAAAATGCCCAAATATTTAATTTTCGCTTGAATTTTCCCCAAATTTGTTTTTGACATTTGACTTTTTAGTGCTCGCAAAGAACCGTTTTGTATTAGGAAGGCTATTACCAACTCTACCTCGTTGGTCCTGAGCTTTTAAGTTTGATCAATTGTGAGGTCTACCATTCAAATTCGAAGTCGAATACAGTATTAAAGAATATATAGCTACTGTATACTGTTAGAAAATTCTCAATGACAGCACGTAGTCTGGAATTTAGCCTGATCGTCGCCGGTGCGTGGGCCTTAAAACATGGTTGGCGAAATGTAGATGTAATACGTACTGCTTCTTATATAGGCGTGTATGGCGTAGTAAGTACGTACTTAATATTTTTATTAAGTAGTGTACTGTAATTTTAAAAATGTTAATGTTATTGTTCTTCAAATTGTCTGAATATAATATACTAAGCGGCTCGCACGACTTTTTCCGGCTTATGTCAATCTTAATGTGACTTTGTTTGTTTGTTATGCTTTCACGTCTATACTACTCGACCAATCAGCATGAAATTACGTATACACGTCATCAAGAGAACAGAACAGGACATAGGACATCCAGAATTAAGTACTGACACTAACCTAACCTAACGCAAGCGAAGCCGCGGGCAAAATCTAGTAAAATCCAACGTGATAAAGGGCGAGTTTATTATCGTTACCGGGCAGACTCCGTGTTTAGCAACACTTAGTTTCGTATTGCTGACAAATGTTTGTGCTAACCTCACTATTTTAGTCTTTATGCTTTTTAATCAATACACTGTAAACGTTTTGCAAGTTCTATAGAACTTGATATAGTCAGCCATAGCGATAGTGGAAATTGAGCCGCGTCGTGTCATTGTCAAGGTGAAGGCTCGACGCGTCGAGTGTCGCTCGTCAGGACACTGGAAAGTATTCGATACATATTCATCCAGAGTGCTCATTACATTATTTGTTATGTCGGACATCCGTGCCCTGCTATCACTTATGGTCGAGCACACCTACATACCGCTAGTTAGGGATGCACATCATATATACAAGTTTCCAAATCGATACAACAATACCATATCATTTGGATCATCGTTCGTCAACCTTTACATGAGTCAATGCCACTATGCGAGTTTGTGTACAGATTACGCTGTCGATAGATGGCGCTAATGATATATTTCGGAAGATAATATCTGTTGACATTGTTCTAGTAGCAAAATTGAAATATTCTGAGTAGCAATACGGAGTATGTCAATGTCACTGTGTAGGCATAAGGTCGACCCTATTACGTGGACCTAAACATAGCCGGTGAGGTATGGCTATCATACATACATACATAGATTCACGCCTGTTTCCCAATAGGGTAGGCAGAGACTACGGATTTCTATTTGCTACGATCCTGACACACTTCTCTGGCTTTATTCACTTTCATCATATTCCTCATACACACCCGTGACCCGTCGGTTCAAGGAGCTCTTAACCTGGCCTTTGTCCAGAGCGCCTCCGATCTGTTCTGTTCTGAGCGAATGTTCGCCTTTCCTCTTGCGACTGTTCCATTCACACTAGCCTTATAAACTTTCTTAGTCAGTCTTTCCTCGTCCATTCTTTCTACATGTCCAAACCAGCTTAACATACCCTTTTCTATTCTTGTCACTATATCCACTTTCATGCCGCATCTCTCTCTAATCACACTATTCCTTATTCTATCATACACCTCTGCACAATCGTTCAAGAATATCCTAACTAATATTATAAATGCGAACGTAAGTGTGTTTGTTTGTTTGTTACTCTTTCACGCGTTAACTACTCGTCTAATCATCATGCAATTTCGCATACTCGTTGTCAAGGGTACAGAAAAGGACATAGGGCACTTTTTAATCAGAAAAGTACTGTTTTAGAGGGATATACAATTAATAAAATAAATAATCTACATTTACGCGAGCGAAGTCGCTGGCTAGATATATAATCTAAATATAGTATTTAGTTATTTTCAGTTTTCATTAGATATACATTGCTCATTATTTTTATCTTTGACTTCTGCAGTTAAGCTGGCAAGTTGTACTCGGGAAAAGGTGGATTGTGCATAGCTGCGTGCATCATTAGTGCAATAAGATCGTTCGACTATAGGTACTACTACTAAAAGTTACTAAAGTTACTGGTCTCAGCAGTGATTCTAAAGTCTATACATCAATAGCGACAAGATATTACTAGCTTCCTAATATATTTGTTCAAGGATTAGTTTAACAGAGATCCAAGTACTTAATATATACTAGGCAACGGGTCTTACTCGCGATAAAGTATTTAAAAGGTAAGAAATACCTAGATTGCGCGACGTTTTGACCGATGTGCATCGATAGTCGGTCAATCAATTGGTAGTTATTACCTTTTAAATACTACATCGCGCGTAAGAACCGTTACCTAGTATTATAATAAGTACTAGCTTTTGGGCGCAGCTCTACCCGCGTGGTCCTTTATCAATATAAAGTAGCCTGTCTTTTCCCAGGTTTTACACTATCTCTGTACCTACCAAATTTCATCCAAATCGGTCGAGTGGTTTAGCCGTGAAGAGGTAACAGATAGACAGAAAGAGCTACTTCCGTATTTATAATTTTAGTAAGGATGTGTACAAATGGCGAAAGTCTAAAAACGATTCCAGATCCAAGTGCTCCTAAAGTACATTTTATGAACACTGCTTCGCAAATTCAATGACTAAGATCGTACAGGTTGACGAACGATGAGTGAGATCATGCATCATGCTAAGGTGAGAGTGAACATGAAAGTTTGGCGTGAGATGGCACATATTAGTTACAAAGATCAATGTTTTAACTTACAATGATAATGTTTAAATGTTACCACAAAATAGGAAGATGCAGAGAGTACTCAACACAACGCGCGATCTGACGCACGCACACATTGACACATGTGTACATCGATTTCAGTTCAAATAGACGAATAAATGACTGTATGCGCCTGATGCCGCGACCGTAAGCGAGCCAAGGCGATTAAAAGCGAATAAACGTGTTTCGCCAGAAGATATCGTATGCTTTTCACCTTCGCTGCTGTGACCATATAGGCCTATTAATGTACTCACATGCGACAAAACACAACCACGCAGATAAAGCTAGGCCTTCTTATCGATTCGTTGTATTGTCCACATATACTCATTTGTGTATGTTTGTTAGCCCTTGCTTGCCTGATGTCTCGTCTAGTATGGTCAGGAGCCTTACCACCGTCACATAAAGTATTATATTTCTTTTAAACTTTTAGGCAACGAACACAAAGAACACCAAGACTCGGAATAACAATTTGTGGATAACACAAATTTTTGTCATGTGTGGGAATCGAACCCACAACACTCGGTGCGGTGGCCCGCAGCGATGCTACCACGTAAACCACTACGCCATCCATGCATGTGCAAGAACGAGACAAAGCTAAAACGCCGTCTCATTTCTCATCGCACGTGCTTGCGCAATGATTTAGAAGATAGTGGTAAGTTTTCTATACTCGATATGACTCGATGCAAAATCATTGTGAACACGCGTCTATATGATAATACGTCGTTTCAGGACGTTGTGTTGAGCGGACATCTGTATCTACATATTTTTTGATGTGCAGTATTAGGTTGTACATAAACAAAGCGGCAGTTTAATTCTGTGCTATTTCGAGCAACGTACTTAATAAAAATTTGTTTTTCTATGGCTTGCATACGCCTTATCCGACAAAGATCTGATATTAAGAAGCTGTGGGATTTTACCAGTCATCGACATTGTACGGTATGGTACCACGGAACAAAGAACACGTAATAATAGTGGAAGCGACTGCTGTGCATGAGGTATTAGGTTCAATTCTCGCTTCGCGCGATCTATTATAGGGTCTTTCAGTCAAGAAATTTTCATTTTTAGCACGGCATCTGAAATTGTCTGGTAGGCAACACTTGCCCCCTTATCACGGGCTCGGAACTATAACATAGCAGGCGAAATGCGGGTGTAATACATCCCTGCCAAGGCTATATGTGTGATTATGTATGTGTCAAGTGACAGACTGCGTCAAGCGCAAGCAGCACCGTCATTTCGACGACTAAGTGTCGTATTTGTATCGCCTGTTTCATTGTCACTGACACGCTTGTTTGTATAGAATACAACATCTATAGTAGGAAGCTAGCGTGCTTCGTGCTCTGTGCATTGAATTTCTAAAGATTTTCGGAAGTTCGTATGATGTGATTTAATATCGCGATCAATCGATGTCGGATAAGACTTATGCGAGCAATAAATACCAGGTCATTTACGTTGGTCCTCGTGCCAACTTTCAGGTGGACTCTACCCTTGGAGTGCTAGTGCTACAGAGAGTGATAAAGCGCCATACCTAGTGGTGTCTCACCGTTCTGGTCGTGTGCGTGGTCGGCGCGGGAAGGCGTGTCCCGCGGGGTGGCGGGCGAGGTAGGGGTGGCGGGGGAGGCGTGAGGGGGCGCCGTGCGCGCAGTCTGCCTCTGCGGCGCTGCCACACAGCTGCTACACACCACCTCCGCGCCAGTGTACGTCACCTTCTCACCCGATGGGAACGCGCGTCTGGATACAACAAAACATGTTAGAATAAACCAGTAGAGTTGCTAGCGTCTGAATATAAGATAATAAACCAGATTTGTCTAGTCACTAAGACTCTTGAGTCTCAGTGCAGACTAGTCAAAACAGACAACAACGTTTAGCATGTTATTAGACCAGAGTACAGAGCTGCTGCTGTCTATTCGAAGAATACAAATCCTTAGTAGTATTTATAACTACAGAATAATTTTCGGTTTTATGAGGTTAGGGGTTTGTGCCGTTTTAAAGATTCGCAAATCTTACTACTATGTCAAACATCAACAGTAAATCATAATTAAAAGTAGATCGCAACTAAGAATGTAGGGGTGACTTTTCTACTTTTCCACACATCAAAGTTGAAATTATAACATTTATTTTTGAGTAGGCCTTGAAGCTCACGAGACGGTTTTTGTAGGCCCTACAAAGGCCGTCTAATTGATAATAGAAACAAAATTTAATATGTAGTCGGAAAAGCGAGTCACAAACTATTCTTACGAAGTTTACATGTTTCTGTCTCGTATCCGTCGCAACAAGTTAGTTACATTATTTAGGAGACGTTGGACGCTTGCCACGATACCACAATTAATACAATTTATTTATTTCGGATTCTAATATCTATTCCTTTTCACTTTAATCAATCTTGTTTGTTAGAATACAAATCGTGATCACGTTTTTTATCACAAGTTCGCGATATAGTAGTAGTCTATTTCTATCGCAAATAATGACGTGGCCTCTTTTGCCTTTATATTGGTAATTACTGAGAGTCATAATTCCTCTTATTCGTCATCTCTGCAAGTCTTTGGCACAGTGTAATTTAATTTCAGGCCATGGGAAGATTTGACCAAACCATACGAATACGAGTTATTGCACACAGCCTGAAAATAGGGACAATTTAAACAGATTTTTAGGCGCCGGTCAATAAGGTACACTTTTGAGATCTATTTAGAAAACTGAACACATGTTGTGTTATATTTATGCTTTTCTCATATGACCTTGTACTCTGTACTACAAATCGATCGATCATCAGAATTTGATCGACAGATGTATACGTAGCGTCGCATTCCTATCCCCAAAAATAGATCAGAGGTAATCATAAATCCATTGACATCTAATAAGCTGACAATTCAATGTGAAATACATGGAACGATACGATATTTCATATGGAATTATTGTCAGATTTATTCTTTTGAACAAAACGAATAACAATGACGTCAATGACTCATGGTCATCAAAGTCTTGTGTGGTCCATATAGTGTAGGTATAATCATTATATGTATATTACACCACTGGGAAACAGGCGTCATTTTGTGCCACAGCACTTGTTCTCTTTCAAGCACTAACTAGTTTTCGTTGTCAAATCGCGTTGTTAAGCGTCATCATCATCATCATCAGGCTATAATAGTCCACTGCTGGACATAGCCCTCCCGTTGTTAAGCGTAACCATGACAATTATCTACTTGTGCTGGCGTCGGTGAATGTATGCTGCTATTGGGCACTAGAAATAAGTATTCGTTTTAAATGTTTTGCGTGGTAATACGACCACGTATTCGGTCAGTATAATGTGTCTAGACCTTTTAACAATTGAACGGTGCGATACGCTTTAAAGACAGAGGATGGTTTCAAATACGAAGTCCCATTTGACAGATTATCGCTTGGCAGCAATAGTGAAGACACCGCTTCAATCGCCACAGCACGAAATCGATTACCGATTAACTTACCAAACAAACTGTAATCGTGGGTTTAGAATCGAAATAGAAATAATAGAAACAGAATAACAAAAAGGAGGAGTCAAACCAAATTTGACATATCGAAAGAATAGTTACATCAATGTATTCATACCGTGTTTATTTGTAAATCTATGAGATACTAGATGAGCTCGCGGTTTCACCCGCGTTTATAGTTTCTGCGCCATCCCCGTGGGTCGTAGCATGATGTTATATAGCGTATAGCCATATATTAATAATTTTTCAATTCGAACCAGTAGTTCCTAAGATTAGCGCGTTCAAACAAACAAACAAACAAACTCTTCAGCTTTATAATATTAGTATAGATTTAAACTATAAGTCTAATATCGCTTCCAATCCATGTTTTGATAAAGAAAATATATTAAGGGGTTGCTGAATGGGATTTAAGGTACGTTGCAACCTAATAATATTATACCAAATACAATTTTACAAAAGTATTTCTCATACAATTGCTTTTAGCTCGAGTTAGATCGATTTTATCCGATTCATAATGTCGCGACATTATGACTGAAAGTAAAAGAAAAAATACCATAGTGCGTAACCATGGTGTTGTAGTAAAATGTTATTTTATTTTGATGTTTAATTTATTTAAGACTAATATATCAATGGAAATTAATAGTTGTTTATGTTTGTGAAGCAATTATATCATGTTTTGTATAGATTCTAATTATTTTTAAATAGTCTTTAGTACCTTATGTAATCATTTTTTATTTTAGCAAATTATATGAAATGTGCGGAGTTACGTGCTATGAAGTGTGAAAAGGGACTTCGTATTTGAAACAGACTATAGTATGTTTTAAAAGGCCTAAATATATAAAATAGTTCCTCAAAAAACAATTAATCAGTCCATTGCAGTCTATTGCTGGAAATAGTTCTGTTTTCATGAGAAGTATGCTTAGAAGAACGACTGTAATTATTCATTGCAACCGAATCCAACAGCAACTTATCGCACGTGGTCTTCAAGAGACAGTTGGGTCTATTTTTAAATGTTCATCCATATAAAAAACTGGTCTTCTTCAAGGCCTGGTCCTTAAATACAGTACCTATTGACGTTGTACTCACTTGCATCGTGCGCATGTAAAGCATTTCTGATGGTAGGTGTTCCCCAAGGCGGAGACGACTTCTCCTTCGACGTACTGGTCGCAGGCGGCGCATCGTGTGCCGAACGCCCTCTGGTAGTCATGCGGGCAGTAGTAGTGGCCGTCCTTGCAGAAGAAGCCGCCCTTAGCGAGCGACGCGGAGCAAGTGCGGCAGGTGAAGCACGCCGTGTGGAAGTACTTGTCCGACACGCGCAGGACTTCGCCGCTGCACTTGCCGCCGCACATCGCACATACTACCTTGCCTGCAAACAAACAATGAGATTTATCAGTAACATCATTAATCATTTCTACTTTGAAGATCAAAACAAATTAAGTCCAGGAAAAAACATTTAAATTATATTCACCAAAAAAGAATTTTGAATCCTGCCATTTAAAAGGTAAGAAATTCTCAATAGAAGAACGGAGATCAGAAAGAAAGGTCTCATCCATTCTATGAAATCCTATGACAGCCAGTGCGGGGAGAAAAATCTCAAAAATATCCCGACGATACGTCCCATGAAACCAAAGAATTCTGTGATATTATGTTGACTGCCAATCACATGGAGAAATATTACGTAAGGTTTCAAAAGATATAAAACGTTTATAGACTTTAATACAAGACCACACAGAAGACGCCCGCATAAAAGAATACCAATAAAATCTTCAACATTTCTTTAATACACATGTTAAAATTCAATTTACTTAATCTTTCCTTATAGCCATTAAGGTTACTTCATTAAAATGCAACGAAGATAAAAACGGCGCTGCTCAGTAGGGTATCTGTAATTACCATGACATGGCCATAACTGTTAGTCAATTAATTAAACCCGAGCAGTAGTGTGAAGTGCACACGATTACCATAATGATTGTGAACCGACGCACTTTGATCGACGCGACATTTAAATTAGGAACGTTAAATTGCGATTAGTCGTGTCGGCGCAGTGGGTAGGGCTGCCCAAAAAAAAATATTAGTGTGAGAAATAGAGCATAATATATATTATTGTATATAAGCGTCGAGTTTGGAAGTCTTTACCATAAGCTTTACATATATAGTGACGCTATATGAGCATCTATAGAATCTGGAATCGGGGCACTAGATACCTAGATGGCTCAGACTCATCCAATTTTCTTCCAATTACGTACGTCACGCCGAATATTATGCCACAACCAAGGAGGCAGCACTTTTGAAGAATGCTTGAGATGCCTTCAAAGGATTGAAGATTCGTCAATTGTTGAAAAGTCCCATTAAGTCATAGCCAAACCTAGCCAACGCGAACATGTAAAAGCGTATGTGTTTATCGTATAACTTCGCGTTTTTGCGAACACACTGAGTCGCAACTGATCTCGCTGGGTTAATGGCTGGCTCTTATATTTAAGTAATTACAACTTTTGTGAGTGGCATTCATAATGTAATAGGACACACATATACTCAATGCTGAATAGAAATTGGCTGAATATATTCCAGCCAAGTATTCTGATTGTAAAATACAGGTGTGTCGGATATACTACCGATCTTCTCCGGTTTTTATAATCGATGGCTCATAAAGCCGCGATCGCTTTAGCTGGTCACCTGCATTACAGATAACCGCATGTCTCACCCGCGATATTGGTGTCTCCCTTCTATAAGGTCCTGTATTAATTTTGATATATCAATAATACTAGACATTGAAGAGTATATTGGTCGGGCAATATACTCTTCAATGTCTAAAATATAAAGACTTGTCTATAAGCAGCGGTTACCGGTAGACAACACGAACGATAATAGAATAAAATAGATTCATGATGTAATCTACAAAACTAAAATAATGAGTCTTACAGTTCTGAGCGAGATTTGTAATTCAATTGGCACCTGACACTGGCACGATAGGACGCCGTGTAAAACAAAATAGGGTTTAAAGAAGAAATTCTAAGCGAATCGAACTTTATAGTCATAAATATACTACTTATAAGTAATATACTAGATTTTGGCCGCAGCTCCGCTCGCGTAAATGTAGGTTTTGTCAATTTTCTATCCAGGAAGAATATTTTATTTTAATGAATGGTTGTGTTCTGTTCTCTTGACAATGTGTATGCCAAATTTCATGACGATCGCTTTGCAAGCTTTCTGCATTTTACAGTATATACTGAGAACTGCGCTCATAGCTCCGAATTAGATCAAATTTAAAGCACCTTTGACGACACTACGAGATTACACGACAGACAAACGGCAGCCCTGGCTGGGTCGTGATGGGGTCGCCCGTGCTCCCTAATGGCTTCCAATAAAATGACTGATGTAAGAATGAACGTTAATCGTGGCGGGGTCAATTGTGTGACACGTCGTGGCATGGGGCGTAGAACCGCCGTCGCGGGGATACACGTAACTAACGCGGACTGATGCACCGGCACGTACCGACGGCTCTCTTAGCTGGCTATTAGGTGTTATCTCGTAGACATGTACACCACTTGACACATGGGGACGCTCCCGCACATTAATAGCGTGGAAATAAGTTGTGGAAGTTTTGACTCCACAGATACTGTAGAATTTAATATGGTCACCGCGCTACTGATAGTGAGCCGAGTGTTGAGTAGCTTTTAAATTTTGAAGTGAAAACTTCTTTAGCGGCGTTGTGCACTTTTTTGTGATAGGTAAAAAATGTTAAACTCGCGTCAGGACACGTGACCCGATCGAAAATTCGTAAGACGGAGGGACGCGCAATACATGAATATTGTATTTTACCACATAAATGATATTACTTTTATACTGATAATTAAAGCAATTCGTGCAATATTATTACCTAACCATTCCAAAATATCAAAAATGCACAACGTTAATATTCAAGTTTCCACTTCTGCCGGCGCTCCCTGAGTGCAACCCGTTGTTTTTTTTGTGATCTTTCTTATTACAGTGGAAATGGTTGGACACCTAGGTACGGACGTATCAAGTTGACAGCCGAATACTTGTTTCATTCCTTAATCCAAACTATTTATACATTCCATGTCCGGGATTTGCTAATAAATAATTCAAGTCACAGATCGGCAATGAGAGTGAAGATTTAATTTGGGAACTCGTTCTTCCACCCTCCTGCGATTCCAATTTGCAATTCAAACAAAATCAAAAGGAAGCAAATAATGTAATTTTATACCCGCGGGCGACCCCGTCCGTATATCAGCAGTTAGGGCGCCTGCTCACTTTATCATGGCAATTTCATACAAGTCCGTCATTCAATCTCGCCACTAGGCCACTGAATATTAAAACGTAGCTCATGTATATGGAGCTTTGTCGCCAATACACGACGTATTTGCACAGAGTTGTCACGTAATTGGGTCAGTGGGGGCAACTCGTGCTGTGCTCCGTGCGTCGTGCCCACACATTCGATAGGTACACAGACACAATTACACTCTGGTGCACTCGCGTAATTAAGTCAACACGGGGCATTGCGACACTGTATACAGGTCAAATATTTCATGCAATCCGACCTTTTGTCCGCCGGGTATTCGGGTTGCGGAATGGAAAAATATTCGTGTTATTCTTTGGTGTACAGTTTTACTCTTTGAAATGGAGAATTTTGACGTCAAAGACAAACAAACGGATTTGTAATGTTGATACAGTTGGAGTTTAAATTAGAGAGACAAAGATGAGCGGCATAATTCGATGCTCGAATGCTTAGATTTAGGACCTACTTAGTCTTACGCGTCTTTTTTGATCTATCAAGCAGTATATTTCTGATAATCGCTTACAATCAGGCATGCGTGATGGTAAGTGTTCATAGCAGAAAGTACAATGCGTAAAAACAGAACTTACGCATAGATACAAAAAAAACGTACGCACCAAGAATAATTCCTGTGTCCCGGAGGCTTTACAAGCATTCAAACAACAAACACAGAGAACACCCAGACTCAGAACAACTATTTGTGGATCACACAAATGTTTGTCCCGTGTGCGGTTCGAACCTTCAATACTCGCAGTGGCAGTGACAATGCCACCAATTAAACCACTCGTGCCATCCATGCAGTCAGTGACGATAAGGTGTGTGAGGTTGCAGGTTTACGTCCTGCTTCATACATCGTCTTTTTCCTCTTTTATAATTTACGAAATCAATATGTATTAGGTAAAATGCTCTGTATTTTGACGGCCTCGATGGCGTAGTGGTTAGTGTAACCGACTGCCACGCCTGAGGTCGCGGGTTCGATTCCCGCACAAGTCAAACATTTGTGTGCATGAACATGGATGTTTGTCTTGGTCTGGGTGTTTCTATGTATAATATGTATGTATTTACAAAAAAAAAAAAGTATATAAGTATGTTTATCCATTGTCTAGTACCCATAGTACAAGCTCTGCTTAGTTTGGGCTAGATGGTGTTGTGTGTATGTGGTAGAATATATATATATATATATATATATATAATATAATATTCCCACGTGCCAAATAAAACAAGACTGTAAGCCCTCGCCTACTGGATTAAGCAATATACAGACGTGAATTAAAATAACCCGGGGAGCTTAACGAAGTACAGGGTCACCTCGTAGCGGTCGATTCGGATTAAAGTTTAATTTGGACTGGGTTCGTGTGTCTGTACCATAAAGTTATAGATGTCTATTATTAGCGCAGTGGTGGTGATCGGACGCCGCCGCTGTGACGAGCGAGCTGTGACTTGTGGTCGAGTGACATGAAATGTCTGCTCACGAAATGTCAATCAGTAATGGCGGTATAGCTAAAGCTAGTTCATGCAGTCAACTTTGCAGGATTCACAACAATCTGGAGTTGTATGTGCTTTAGTTTGGAAAAATTGCTTTTTATCCTCGCGATGGCGTACAACATCATAAAATAACAGCAATCCTGCTTATAGACTGTCTTACTCTCAATACCGGGCTCCTGCCAACAGCAGCCTGCTGAGATCAAGACAGTTTTACAACTGTATTTTAGGTAATTCTATGGCTATATAGCAGTATTGACATACAATTTCCTAATGGTATGGCAAGCCTGCTTCGCTCAATGTTACGTGGAACCTCAAACATAACTGACAAAATATTATGAGGCGTGTTGGAAGTCTGACTACCCTGTTGAGGACATACTTGCCTGAGTTTAGGTATATATAGACGCACATAAATTCTTATGTCACGAACTGCATGCTGTGTGTTGTGTCCAAACTCAGAGAGTTAGTCTGTGTAGACCAACAGTTAGACAGAAACAGTGTAACAGAAGCATAGTGAATTTCACCATGCTTCTCCGAAAACGTATCACAAAAAAGCTGGCGATTTTACTATGTATGGCACTGCAGCAGTAAATCCGCCATTTAAACAGCATTCTAAACATATTAAGGTGATATAAAGTGCATTGACGCGTTAGCTGATCGTGCCATATACGTCGTGTGCGACGATCTCGCGGTTGAATTGGACGTGGGACGTTAGACATGCAAATGATGTCATGTCACTCCTCATATGTAGCACAAGGATCCACATAGTAGGTGTTAAATTTGTCTATCTGATCGCTGATTTAATAGTGGCAAATATTAGACCTACGCAACAGCAAGGACCAACATTTGCCAAAGAGAAGAAACAACAACTTGGTTGTAGCTGGCAAATAAGCATATGCCTGAAGTAACCTGTCCCAATATTGAAGTGTATAATAAACAGCTCGGTTAAGGGCTCAAGGCGCCAGGTAAAAACCAACGAGCTTTTCTGGGTTTAATAAATGAGTCTGTTTTGATCTGTAAAGTAAAGAAGTACTTGTATAAAAATCAGTCATATTAAATTCCCTTTTTTGCTTTACATATTTTTTTAGTCTGCTGCTGGTGACAGGTTTATATAAACATCACGGAATCCGAACTGTCTCGGATTACACCATGAAAAATATATAAAACGTCAATTCTCGTCACGTATGCATGCAGCTGTGAGTGGCACATCTGCTGCGCGTTACCGTCGCTCGTGCGCACACTCGGCGGCGCGCACGCCCTGCGCCCGCGCTTGTAATTAGTGCACGCTGATCAAACAGATAGTATCCGTGTAAATCACACGCGTTGCGATGTTGTTTGTGCTGCACAGTTTCGGTTCTACTAATATACGGAACAAGTATCAGTTTGTTTATCGAACAAATAGAGTGAGATTTTCGTAGAAGCTACAAGCCACAGTTTTGTGATGTCTTAAGCTTACAGTACTATGTTACTGTACAGATAAAGTAGTGGTTTAAGTAGTTGCCTCGCCATTGACATTGCGCCGTGTGTTGTGGGTTCGATGTGGGGCATTAGACAAATAGTTGTATGTAAAATTGGTTATTAAAAAAATGAAGTTCTAAACCAGTTTAATTTCGTGACTTCTTAACTCCCTACGAACTATAAATATTTTTGAAAATGTTTGTTTGTTAATCAGTCACGCGCAAACAGTTCAATGAAATTGGATGGATTTTGGCTCACAGATAGAACATGTCCTGGATACTTTTCACGTGGGATTCTAAACAGAAACGAGTATTGAATAAGCTTTAGAGCATGTCTAGAAACGGAACATAGCACGTACAGGCAACTACGGACAATAACGGACAGAATTTCGAAACAACTAAGATTAAAACTGTACGACACATAACACCTATAATAAACGAAGCGGAAGACATCACGTTCGCATGGAGCGCGCTCCAAAAACCCATTATCTCTTAAGGCGCAAGTGGTGCAATGTTGCCGCGTTTAGACAAAACCGTTTAGCTGGCAATGTATATTATTATGTGAATAGTTTAGGCAGAGGCGGGTAAATATAGCGCTGGGGCAGTTGGCTGTTCGCCAGCCGCTGGAATACCATACGCGCCTCAGAGGGACGCGCTATTGAGATAAGTTATCAATGTACTCTGTACTTGCTGTGTAAGATATTTGAGTAGTCAGAATTGTTTCGTTAACTTTAGACATAGCTACAAACAATGCAGAATTAAAGCAACATTTATAGTTAATACGAACTAGCTGAGTCAGAAATTCAACATAGATTAATAACAGACTTCAAAAAAGGAGGTTTTTAAGAGATTAGTGAATAAGAATTAGGTGCAAATATTAATCGTTAAGATTCTTTAATACACCTACAGTCTATGCGCATGCAATCCTACTTAAGCCTACACATATCATGATGTAATACTGCGAACAATCAACATTTTAGCAAGAGCTCTTTAATTTTACCTTGTGCTAATGCCTCGAAGCGAGCGTATAAATTGATCAGTACTATTCTACATGCTTAGAGTTTACTATGCACCTGACTACAAGCCTCGTTACGTTTTCCTGCCCGGCAGAAGTTTTTCTAAATAAGCATGCAAGTATACAGCTCGTTTAATGACAAGCAGTTACCGTAATCTGTAAGTTTCTAAGGGAGTATTACCGGCAAAATCTATTATACCTTCTGTGTAAACCCTACTCCCTAAATATCTTAGGAAAGACCGGGATATATTGCAACTTTAGTATCAAAAAGCAATTACTTCTCCATGCAAAAACAGCGATTAACCAATTTTGCAACAAAAATAAAAAAAGATATTCAGATATGATGATAGCTTGATATGATGATAGTTCACACTATCGACAGCGAGTGATTCGATAATAAAAGTTGTACATTGGTGGAATTGTTTGAGTTGATGTCCACTCAAACAATTCCTCAAAACACGATTAATCATACAAGCGTTATGACATAAAATATTCCTGGCGTCGGTGCGAGGTCCTTAGACATTAGAGCATGCGCTAATTCGCGCTGGAATGCGACATAGCGCGCGTGTGCGAGTAGGAGCGGCAAGCGCCTGGGAGCGGCCGCCTAATGTTCTGATTAACCTTAATAACTTAATGTACCTCGTGATGACCTATTGTCTTTGCAGAGCATGCTTATTGCCGATATTGGAACGGCACTTGGTTAATCAATTTCTATATTGAAAGGCACCGGAAGCTAATAATATATAGAGGGCAGGAAATAAGACTCCGACAGTGTCTCTGACTTGACAGAAGCAAATATTCGAAGGGCTCTATTAGATATCATCAAATCTCTCTGTGCTTTTATGTAATTTAGTGCTGAACGAATATAATAAAAAAATATCAAACAGTTCTACGTTTGTGTCAACATAAAGAAAAATTAAGACATTGAAGCACGTAAATTGTTCAATTGGAGCTATTCGAGTGAACTCCAATAAAAAACAACGTGCTATAGGTTAGATGAGGCGATTGTGTAATTGAATTAGATAGCAGCGGCGATATAGCGGGGCTGCGCGGCGACGGCGCCGCCGCGGAAGGCGGACACTAACCATTATGATGAATTTGTACATCACATACTAGCGATGTGCGTCGACTCCGAACTAAGAATAATTGCCGTCTTTGATGTCTGAAGCATGTCTGTAAAGACTGTCTGACAATTCACGATCACATATCTTATCTATAGCTTTATAAGAATGTTACACGCGGCGGTATCTTGTCTATTCCTTAAGGAATTTGATTCAAGCAGTAAAGGCACAATAGCTTTGTTTTCTAAGATTTACTAAACTTCAAGATGTGTTCTCATCAAAAAGTCTAGCAGACTCTGTTCCTTACACTAGTAGCCAAAATTTAATAATTTTATTTTTAATTTATAAGGTCGATAATGCTGGAAAAACACTTACCTCACACAAACTGTAAAATGTATCTACATTCCAAATCATTAGGAAAAGCAATTTCGAACAAAATTAATGTATATTTGGTTTTGACCAAACTCCAGCTCATGAACCGTCGCGGAGAATAAAAAGGGCATCAGACTGAGCAGACACAATGTCAACCACATTAGACCGTGAAAGAACAACGTACGAACATATAAACAGACTCCTATGTGTGTACGATGATGTAACAGCACAAAAAACGTCTATGGTATACATTGAAGCCGCGGTGAGTCAGCGGACAAAAACTTCCAAGAGTACGGCAGGTGAACATACCTACATACAAATTGTAGCTAGTGGCAACGCCCTGGATATAAATACAATATAATCCATTGTAATACAAACCCATTGTTCCGCTGTAATAGATGATATTCAAGAACAGAACTACCAAGTTCAATGATTATAGATTTCTTTATTTATTTAAGAGTATCTTTCATTTCACATTGATACTCGTCGTTTGTAACCACTGTCTTTCCTGTCACTTGAATTTCATTCTAATCTTCGTTATGTTTTAGCTCTATCCCTCCATATTTATCTTCCTAAAACTACTTTCAGAATTTAATGAATTTAATGTCTTGTCGTGTTAGTGACACGTGATTCAAGGCGCTCTTGTGTTTATTCTTACAATAGCTAGGTTAGGTTAGGTTTTTTATGTCTTTCTCAATAGGCTCTAATCTTCTCCAAGCACTTCCATTTTGGACGTGGCCTTAAACAAACTTCAGTAAACGTAACTTTCAAAGTGTTACGTTGAGGTCTTAATTGATAAGTGATTGGTGATTTTTAATATTTCCTTGCATGTATTAACTATCGTCATGTTTACCAATTTTCTCAAGGTTAATAATTTTCTATTTCAGCATTGTTGTCATATGGATACAAATAATCATTACTGACTCATACTACACTGAAGGCGTTATCAAAGATAAGAAATCCAATGAAAACATTTTATAGCATCAATGAGCGAAGTGTCTGACAAATATGTAGGTACCAACAAGTGAATTCAGCAAACACATCTCAGCTCATTCAATTGGTTCGCACACATATATTGCAAAGTGCTGACGTTCTCGGCTGTACATCACTATAATATTTACGATGTTTCTTCAGTACATTCTGAGATAGTGGAGACGATGGAAAGCTTAAGGTACTTGTCTCACTGCCAACGGGGAAGTGACTTCCAATTGATCATTTTCTCGTATTACATGACTAGGTTTGGCCCTCGGCTTCGCTCGCGGTAATGTAAATTCTGCCCTTAAATTACTTTTCTTGGGAGCAGTACCTACTTTTGTGTCATGTCTTTTTCTGTACCTCTGGCATGGAGTACGCAATTTTTTGTTGATCGGTCGAGTAGTTAAGTCGGAACAAACAAATTATTAGCATTCGCATTCATCATATTAGTTCGGAAATTAATTATTATTATTTATAATTGTACCCTCGGTGAATGTGTCCGACTCACACTTAACTAGTGACGACTCTTACAAAATAAATAGAAAATATTGGTGTCGACGAGAGACTACGTCTACTTCGACATTTTTTCTCTAGATTCTTCGTTAGCCTAATTGAAAAGTTATCCTTTCCGAGTTTTATTCTAAGACTCCTAGCATATAATGTTAAATTAAAATTGCATTTCTTATAAAGTTCTGTTCTTTATGCATTATGCTATTGTAGATTGCAAGCAAGCAAGGATTCTCGATGAAATTGTTTGGGTTACAACTAATTATGGAATAAGTTAAAGTGAGCAACTGAGTGGCTGCTTAGCGACTAAGTTAGACTATACATAAGCAATCTGTTGGTAAAAATTGGACGCTCATCTCGGTTTACCCACACTGCTAACGGTGTGCCATATACCTTACATGACATAACGTAGTGCCGAAATACGCGCAATTGATATCGGAGATGGGTGGTGCGGTACTATTGCATCCTATTTCATCACCAACATTAACTGTGTCAACAGGTAGCCGCGAGCGCACACGACTCTCGCTCTCTGTGATATAACACTGAGTTGCACGTAAACTTCCACATGTAAACAGATTGACGAAAAACTTGTGTACGAAGAGATCTTCCAACTTGGTAAAACTAGGGTCATTGCAGAATATCCACATCGTCGTTATCATAATAACATGTCGTTAACACTATTGAGACTTTAATAAAAATTTAGAAGCCTTGTACATTCTGCTGTGATGCTGATATTGACTGAATTATCGTTAACGGAGAACACCACTAAATTAGTATAGTTATCACAAGATACGATTCAGGGTGATCACTAGTTTAATTCCTGTCCATGAAATGAGAGTGTCGTGACGAGATGACAAAACAAAAAATAAAGAAAGTGTTTGGTGTGGCTGAGCGACTGAGCGCTGGTGGCTAAAAGTGCTTACAAAGCACTCTTGTTAGACTGGAGACAAGAGTTGAATGGACATAAAGGATGACTGGTTCAGGAAAATAGAATACAGATAATATCAAATTTCGATATTGAAGACTCTTCACGACCGCGCGGGTCGTGAAGAGACATTGCGAATTCGCGGGAGCGATGTTAAATTATACAGTACGCTTCAGTAATATATATCTATTGCAGACGGTATTTATCATGGGTAATGGAGTCGTTAAGTCCATCACTACTATACTAATTCATAGTTATTAATGCACTCTGCAAGTCAGTCAACGGCGGCAGGTAAGACGAAGAACGAGGTTGGTGAAATGACCGCCTACGATAACGACCGGCCAGAAATAACAAACAATAGAGGTTTGGCAATCTTAGAGAAAGCCCAGCAGCTGGACGTAACCAAAATGCTAACAAAAATATTATTAAAAACATATCTATACAAATAAATAAAATTGAAGTGTCTGTTTGTAATGTCAAAATAACAGCTTTTTATCTAATGCATATGAAAGTATATAAGGTAGGTACCTATACGAAAACATCTATTTTTTAAATTTTTGTCTGTCTGTTTGTTCCGGCTAATCTCCGAAACGGCTAAACCGATTTTGACGGGACTTTCACTGGCAGATAGCTGATGTTATAAGGATTAACTTAAGCTACTTGCGTGCTTTCACTTACAATAACAGCTTCTCATCAAGAAATCCTTATGCTTGGGTGCCATCTTTGCTGTACACTCAGCCACATAAGTAGCTGAACATATACATACTCTTCTGTATTTTAAAACTATGTTTAGATCAACTATCTTTTACCTATTATTTCTATGAAAACTAACATTTGTTATAACTTTGAAGGATAGAGGAAATTAAAATCTCGCAGATATTTATCGACTTATGGCGCTAGAGTACAAATAAAGTAAGTTTTATAACCAGAAAACATAATAGGTACATTTTGCCAGTTTTTGGTCTCAATCCTCGGCGTTATACGACTGTTGCGTAAGGACCGCGAGCTGAATCGATTTCCCATAATTCCAATGTGTTTAGTTTATCCCTCGCCCGTGTTCTGGCACCCGCGGGACCGTATGGAGGCTATTCCATATCTACTTTCGGAAATAACACAACAAAATTTTAACCATTGGTAGCCGGCACAAAATGTACATAAGTTTTCTATGTTGTAAAAATATTTAGACTGCCTTGGAGAACTAGTGGCATTAGTTTGTGCATACATTTCTACATATCGTCAAGATGATTACTGGTGTTGGTGTTATGCAATTACAAGTAGCAGCACACTGGCTACGTGCCTGGAACCGGTAAGAGGCTCACCACTAGGCGACAAGCCCAAACATAGCTGGCGAAATTCACGCTACGCACCGCTCCCTAACTCTTTGAGGATATACAAACGTATATGTATCTAAATAAACAAAATTCAAGTAGAACAAATGTAAATAAAACAGTTACTTGGTTGTAAAAGAAAACACATAGGTACTTGTTTCACGAATGATCAATAATTTAAAAGCATGTTGGCGTGCGCGGCGCCCAGCGGTCATTCATTACCATCATTTAGAAGGTGTTGATAAATTAACACGACATTTCATACACCGCCACTCATTTCGCTCGATAACTATACAGGTTTTGACAAAATTAGACAGTTATTTTATCGATGGAGGTAGATCATAGCGAGATCGCCTTTTACTGCAGTTGCGCTTAAGTTAGAGCCAACTACACTGGGAAAGTAGCCCCTTACTCTACAGAAGATCTGAGTCGACAACCTAATGTAGTGTTTCTACGGTGAAGTAGGGTTTCCAGGTAACTTAAAAAGGTTCGATGCTGTTATCAGAGGACTAGTAAGCTTTGCCCAATAAGCAGTACAATGAATAGTTTGTAACAATCGGCTACATTGAGGGTATCGTGCGTGTGATTTACTGTGTTGCAAGCATTAATAGCCTACGATATACGCTTATTTGGCATCTCGTTTGTATCTGAAAACATGTTATAACTACAGTATCTCAACAGCATATGTTATATAAACATATGTCATAAAATCAGCACCTTTAATTGGATAATATACCATTTACACATATAGCGTACGCCCCTAACTGCTAGTTATGCAGCAATGCATGCAAGTCCCAAATCCCAGGGGTGTCGTAATCGAAGCGTTGTCACTCCGTGACTGCATTGGGTCCGCGGTGCAATTCCCAATGCACGATTGCATGTGACGCCGTAAACAAATTATACTACAAGGATAACGTCGGTTAAGCTAGAATAGGTAATATAAAAATGGATAGTCATGGTCTTTCACATACAAATTATGTTATTAATAATCTACCTCGCTCGTCTCATGTCATGATTTTATGCTGGCGTATACAGCCGATCGCGAAGTCTTAAGTTTAATTACTAAGTAATACCTATGTTATTAGATTTTCTAATGCGTACCGTTAATTAGTGGTACTTGTTGCTGTATCAGTGTTTTCTGACGAGTTTCGAATGCATAGATAGTAGCCTAACCTCAAATGACTATGGTGAAATACAAGCCTGAATTCAATAAAAAATATTTACACTGAATCCCGCGATAACTGTATCAAATTAGCAAGTATAAAACGTCAAAGCGTAGTGGTAGATAGTCGATAAGCGACACGTATATCAATAAAGTCATGTGTTGCGTGCAGTGGCTGAGCGGTAGCTCACAGCTGGTATCGCAATCAGAACAGATCGCGCGATAATGTGCGCGGCAGACTCGTCGTCGATCAGATACCGACATCCTGTTCGTAGAATACTCTGTTTGAAACCAGAATGCCGTCTCATGAGATTCCTAACATTCTTCATCAGTGAGACTATGTACTGTCTCTAAGAAATAGCT
This sequence comes from Catocala sponsa, assembly GCA_963564715.1. Lineage (NCBI taxonomy): Eukaryota > Metazoa > Arthropoda > Insecta > Lepidoptera > Erebidae > Catocala > Catocala sponsa. The sequence continues at coordinate 5,937,183 of OY751349.1, forward strand.
GAAGTAAATTGGCAGATTATGCGTCAAAATTGTATCACGTATGCACACGCATCTATAAAATATGCAACATATTTTAACAATTTTAATGATAATATGAAAAATTACAACTAATAAATTCATATCTGATCATTCTTTATGCCTGATTACATACATTTACATATGTATAAAATAGCCATCACCTAGACTTAAAGATCATTAAAAAAAATCGTTCAAATTAGGATATCTACTCGGTAGGTCTAATCATAAAGTTACAAGGCGTTACACGGTCAGGCCTTTTTTCAGACACCGAGATATATTTTGGAACCGCCTTTATGCCAATACAAGGTACATATTTATATGGCACAATAATATAATTTTGTCGTGCGAAGAGGTTTATTATTGGATCACGAATGGTAAGATTAGCTCTCACACCCCGAGTTTGATTTGATTGCAATCAAATGTAAGATTTCCCTTTCCAAGGAAATCCCAATTAGGAGGTACCATTTCCCTTTTGGGTCCAAGGTATTCGATTGCAGACGTGAATCGTTCGATACCGCTTTGCGACACGAATTCTAATATGGTAACATTAGTCATTTGCAGTTGCAGCAGATGACGAAACATACAAAATCAACTCAACTACATCTGTTAGTAGCGAAGTAAGGTAGCTATTGCATATCGCAAATTTATATGGAAACCATATTTACCCTTTATTTCTAGCAAAAGTTAAGGTTATCAGGCATATAAGTAAAAATAAATGATAAGGAACCGGAAAATCGCAAATACAATGCAAAGAAAGAAGCCGATTAAGCAGGAAAAATATTGAAATTTAATACCAAGAATGTTCGCGGCAAAATCCATGGCCCGTAAGAGCATGTTTTTATGCACACCCGTGTAAATAGTCGATATTCACAGCCCGATAATAACCGACTGCCACGCCTGAGGTCGCGGATTCGATTCCCACACAATTCAAACATTTGTGTGCATGAACATGGATGTTTGTCTTGGCTTGAGTGTTTCTATGTATAACATGTATGTATTTACAAAAAAAGTATATATGTATGTTTATCCATTGTTTAGTACTCATAGTACCAGCTCTGCTTAGTTTGGGCTAGATGGTGTTGTATGTGATAGAATATCACCAGTATTCGTTCGACAGCCGATGTTTTTTTTCTTATGCACCTCGCATATGAAAAAAACATTTGAAATTTTAAGGTCTTAATATAATTTGTTATAAAAAAATTGGTGAGTTTCAGAGCAAGGCTGTGGTTCTTAAGTTCACCAAGACGTTCTGAGATATAGAAACAAAAGATTTACAGCTAAATATAATTTATTTACAAAGAGGAATATCATAACTTAAAAAAGAATAGCAGATATTTGATGCTTGTGAACAACCTTAGAGGATTCTGGTATTGCCAAAAATATTATACTGCGATGGTTGCAAGTGATGGTACAGCGGCTCCATCAGGAATCTTTTGTTTGCGATGAACCTCGTCACCTTTGCATTCTTTGTAATGTTCGCGCTAGTGACTCATGGAACTAACTATAAACTCTGCATTAGAATGCTATGGTCATGTATCACGTAGTTAATTGCCGGCAATCTGGCTGGCGGCTCTTGGAGTCATTACTCGAGCCTCGAGCACATCAGCTCGCAAATTATATGTATAGTACAAATTAGCGGCATGTTTTTGTTCACTCTCATTAGAGGCCATGCTAATCTCTTGTAGCCGTAATGTGCTACATATTACATAATAAAAACTTGCCGCATAGTAACAAAGACCTATGTATATTTGCTGATATTTTGTTAATGGTCTGTCTGAATAGATTAGAATTGGTATCGTAAGAAGCTAGCTCGATTGAATAATTATGACTCATGTGGATTGCTTTCAGGCCATATTGCATTCGTAATTGCTTTATTGTTTCTGGCCAGTGGTCCCAATTAAGCAAGAGATACGGTTTAATATTCGCAGAAGATATGCATCCTGACGCAACCATGTTTTGTGATAATTTTCAGTTGAAATACGTTTGAAATTAAACAACTGTAGAAGAATCGATAAAACCAGTATACAGTTGTTTAATTTCAATGTATAACATTTCCGTAAACGTAAGACAAAATATTCCGTAAATCGTATAGGTTTTAATAAATTCCCAGGTGCATTTGTTATTCTGCAATCCATTCGTCGCGCACGTCAGAGCGCCAATTTCTGTTATTTACTTGCCACCGAATCTCCGCAGGCGACGCGAAACATTCCGATGAGGATATTTATTTTACTAGCATCGTGATACCGAAATAAGTTTAAAATAATACAAAGCTTTATAGAATAACCTATTTAAAGCGTTGACTTAGACATTGAAGATGTTTACCATCAATACAAAATATTTGAAATATGCAGACATAAATCAATAACAGACTAAACAAATTTTCGCTTATCACTGTTTGAGTGGCGTAAGATCGACGGGAAACGATCGCATCTCATCTCAGCACGACGGACCTGACGCATCACAGTTTCCACAACGCAGTCGTGAGGTGTCGGTCAGCAATGACAGCACCACAATTACCACCACTTACTTCTTTTGTTATATACAAATTAGTATCGTGCTGCGCTTTCTCCTAGCACCAAACACGTCAGTCGCTCATCTCCTGACATCTTACGTACTTTGTAACATCACGAAATGCAGCCATTAGGTTGCCGTATCACCGCCAGCGGTCATTGAGCAAGTATGACTACTATCAAATCATAAAAATATATCTTCATTAAGGAAGTTGCTATCATCTATATTACTAATCACTTGTCATATTACAACTTAATGCCCACAACGATCACAGATAGGTCGTTGTAGAGGAATTCTAACACTGCTGTTGATAAGGCAGAAACCTCAAATAGGTACTTTCGAAGCGATTTCTCTAAACAATATCATGACGACGACAACGACTGCAGGAATCTCTAACCAGCGAATGGGCTATGCGTATCAATCGCATTCGCTACAGTTCACGCAAATAAACGCGTTATTACTAACTAATGGCCGTTTCAGTCTTGGCATTCAATAAGAAATTCATTACTTTTCCAAATAGTTTAAAAATACGCGTTGCGCAAGGTAAGTCGTTTCGATAAATTGCGCACATCCGCGAGCGCTCTTCTCAACACGCGAACTCAACGACTGCTTCCATCCTAAGATCGTTTATCACGTCTGGTGTATCCGAGACGAGTTCGTGACAAATCGTCGTGTCAATCAGTCTGCTTTCTAACTGACCTCACAACAGAAACAGATCCAAGTATTTTGCATAGGAACACAGTACAATCCTATATAGTATGTCTTTAGTCATTGTAAATTTTGGTGAGATTGCTCATAGTTTTAATTGCGCAGTCCCGATCCGAGGAAGTAGGGCGTGCAGATGGTCATCACAAACAAAGTACCTAAGTGAAAACCACATCAAATAATGTTTAAGGAATACTCCGCCTACGACATTCGGCTTTAAAAATTAGAGCATACATCTTTTTGTAATACTTAAAAAGATCGTTAGTTTTAGCAGTTATTTTTATGGATGTTCAAGCCAAATACATTAAATGGTCATCGCTATTAAATAAATATATCCATGAATCCTAAATCCTAACTAATGTTAAAGAAAGCGAATGTGAGTTTGTATGTCATGTACGCTTTCAAACCTTAACTACTCGACCGATCATTATGAAATTATGCATACACGTTGTCAAGGGAACAGAATACGCCATAGGGTACATATCATAAAAAATATACTGTTTCCGGGAAGCCGCGGTCAAAATCTAGTTGTATACTAAAAGCATAAGTTGATAGAAACTTGTGAAAAGAATCTGTCTTCGAAGACAAACAAGGTAATAATGAATAGATAAGCGCGGCACTCGGCACGCGTCACCCACTGATCTATATTGATCAGGCACGGTGTGTCAAGAGCGGCACTCGATGTATCTAAACTAAACTACGAACTGAGCTCATGTGTGACGAGCCACTGATAAGATAGCCATGAGACTGGCACCTCTACGTCACACCGGAATAAACTACTAAACACTATGAAAACATTGCTATGGGTTTAGGGCTATCACTTCACGCTTTGCTTGATTAAAAGTTTACTGAAGGTATTTTCGCGGCACCCTAATCAAATCAAAATTTGGGCCGAGTATTCCAAAAAAACATGTTCTACATGTATTAAAAAGGGTTATCTTTACAAAAAGGCACAAAAGAACATTCATTCACATAAAGAAGACCTAAATTTCTATGGGAGTCGTGTGACCTTTATTTAAGTAGAACGCGTTTGGTGTTAGAGTCGGGTGTATCAGAAGATGCGGCCACCGCTCTGGCATGGGGTACTTGGCAACCTTACGGAGCCCCGCCGCCCGGCCCCTATCGCAGGATGACAATAATTTGTGCCTCGGCCTCGCTCCCACATTTATTACACGCGTCGTAATGAGCACACGCATCAAACACCACACAAACGCTGACGATGCATTGCCGTCATTACACCATCCAACTTTTTGCTTCTCACTATTTTATTTATTGCAATCTTATTATCACTCAGTAGTGGCCATCCTTACTAATGTTAAATACGAGGGTGTGTGTCGGTCCTTCTATGACGCAGCAATGGATTGACATGATTTGCATAGACAGTTTATGGACCGGTGGGAGACATGGGCTATATTTTATCTGGGCAAAATCCAGTAAGGTCGACCTCTAGGACTGGTAAAAGCACTAGGTAAAAGCTAATTTTAAATAATTATTGAATACTAGCTTTTGTGCGCGGCTCCGCCCGCGTGGTATCTACATCAATAAAAAGTAGCCTATGTCCTTCCCCAGATTTTAAACTATATCTGTACCAAATTTCATGTAAATCGGTTGAGTGGTTTAGCCGTGAAAAGGTAACAGACAGACAGACAGACAGATAGACAGAGTTACTTTCGAATTTATAATATTAGTAAGGATAAAAAGCGTCTTTTAAATCAGCACTGATAAGTGAAGGTTAGAAAATATTATTAGGCATTATTATAGAAGAACGCATCGGAATAAGTTGCAGGCCGGGTTTCCTAGAGGCGACTACAATAGTATTTGTTCTTGATGTTGTTAACACAGCAACTATTTTAAAGAAGTATCGACAGCACGCAAGTGATCTCAGTCGTTGCAAGAGTTCATAAGTTCATAGGCCGTGGTAACGGTATATCTTGAGACACACCGTAAACTTGCACGCTTTTATAAAAATATATAATACAAAATATTATTCATTCCATGATTAACGGTTCTGACGTCCGTTCTATCGTACAAAGGCAGCTATAGAATAACATAGGTCAACAATAAACACCACTGTTTGCACATACTATAAACGCGTTGCCCGCTTCCTGAATTTAATCAGAGCTATATTTAGAGAGCAAACTGGACCGGCTACCATTGTGGGAAATTCTTAACAAACTTGATTAAACAAACGCCAAATAAACTATCAGCTATAGGTATGAGCGGTTAGTTTCATAATATTGCAATACATATGGTGCTTAGCGCCTATGCAGAAATAAGTTAATCCTAACTAATATTATAAAAGCGAAAATGAGTTTGTTTGTTTGTTATCTTTTCACGTCTAAACCACTGAACCGATCATCCTGAAATTTTGCATATAAGTTGACAGGTGTACAGAAACGGACATAGGTTACCTTTCATCCCGAAAAAAATTACTGTTCCCGAGGAAAACAATAATAACGTTGATAACGATAATAGATGGCGCCACGTGTCTTTCGAATCATGATTGAATTATATTATTACAAGCCAAGTACAACCCGAATTGATTGTCAAATTCTAAATTAACGCTAGCGAAGCCGCGGGCAAAAGCCATTAGTAAATAAGAGGAGTGTATCTATTAATGATAATTTTATTCGAGTGAATTAGATGTGACTTGGCCGGGTCGCCCAGCGCAGTACTTGCTCTTTTCCAGAAACCGGTGTAGGAGTAGTACCTCTGTCACTGCGTTAAGAAGGTGAGTAGGTACGAGTCCTTTTATTCCTCCTCCATTCTTTTACTTTCATCTCATTTTCAATCCCTTTCTATTAGAGTCGGCAAGGCGTAGGTGATCCGGCAAACAGGTATATGGTCTGCCTGGTGGGATATGGCGAGTAATAGCCTGTAGTCGCGTGCTATACCAGGTTGATACCTGATCGATAGTATAAAGAAAAAAGTAAACATCAATCAGCCAGTTTCAGCCACTCCTTTTTTGCACCACGATATCCTCTCAGAGTACTTAGCGGGTCGAAAAAATCAAGCTAGCCGCGTCTAATGTCAATCAATAAATTAAATTTATGGTTGTAAAACCATTACTAGCAGTTCAGTATAGTAATACCCTCAACAGGAAACAACTCTCCTGTAATATGCAATTAAGTAATCAAGCATCGTCGGCTTGATTACGAGACGTGATGGTGGCTGCGGCGAACACCGCAGTACAACATTATGAGTGATATTAGTGTCAGTGGTGCTGAGCTTTCACCATTACAAGAACTAACGAGAAAGCACCGGACGCTAGCCATCAGGAGCACAGAATTAATTTGTGCACTTCTTATGTTTTGCATAAATGGAAGACATACAGCACAATTAATACCAGATTTCTGCAAAGTAATCTATTAAAGTAATGTCAATTGATTTCATTGGCTGTTGTTAATTTAGACAGCCAATCTCAGCAGTTGATATGTCTCTGCTAACAAATGATAGCATTTTAGAAGCCGGGCATTAAAGAGCTTTTAGTTCAAATCTATACTAATATTATAAAGCTGAAGAGTTTGTTTGTTTGTTTGTTTGAACGCGCTAATCTCAGGAACTACTGGTTCGATTTGAAAACTCTAGCATTGCTGTACTGCTAGACTCGTAATATATCTCTTTTATATTCTATAACATCGATGGAATAGAAGATAATATAAAGTTATTAAAAAACCCAAGCCCTTGCGGTAAGCTAACCACCGTTTTCCCGCTGAGCGTGGGAAACGCAGTGTGATTGAAACGCGCCGCCATTAGATAAACCGCTAATATCCGTGGAGCTGACTTCGAGCCTATTCAATGGTAATGTTAGCTTATATTATTGAGAAAGTTTGCTTGTTTATAGTAAAACCTGTTTGCGGACCAGCCTGTCTAACTTATAGGATGTATGATGTGAAGGAACACGAAATTGAACCATTATTTATGTGGTAGAGTTTACACTAAGTTCAGAATGAACGATGCAGATACATATTTGACCTATTATTCTTTAAACGGAGTTTAAAGACACAACTGGTAGACATAGTAAGTATACAACTTACTAGGTCTACCCATGACATTTCTGAAGACCATGAGCGGTAGTCATCACATATTACCAGATGAGCCGCCAGCGCGCCTGCCACTAGGCCAAATAAAAAGAAAATGTTTGTAACAAAACAACAAATGACGATAAAGTAGAATATTTATTGATTTTTAATTTAACAAATTTTACGAATTATTCGCGAATTTATTGTTTTAATAATATTTTGAATCTATACTTTCCCCGACGATTTCTAACAATAGTTAATTTAAATAAACCATGCCAATTCTCATTTTTATCGACTTTTACAACTAGATGTCATTGATTCTTTAAACAATAATTAATCGACTAAAAAATCAATAATTTATTTTTACGTCCTTATCTGGGACCGATTATGGTTTAACACCCACTGGGCCCCTAATATTCGTCCCCCGGAATAAAAGTTGTGGATTCGGTCCCTATAGGTATATGCCCATTGGTCCCCCGGTAGGAGATCAGTCAATATTAATTTATTTTTAAGGTACCAACTGGTCCTCTGGAATAAAGGTTACAAATTCGGCACTTGCTCAGGTGCCTTGTGGTTCCCTAAAGTAAGAAAACCAGCCATTTTTTACATAAAATAGCGTAGACATAGTACATTTGTGACGAAATTCATTAAAAACAATTATATTAAATTATTGAAACTATTAAAACTATTACTATACTATTATACTATTTATATTTATGTTAACACTTTCCCCGACGTTTCGGTTTTAATAGTTTCAATAATTTAATTAGCTTAAAAATTAGTAAAATTTAATAGTAATTATAGTAATGTAACAGTTTTTCAAAATTTTGTAATAAAGTGTCAAATAAACAACGCGATAAAAGCCGTATATAGTAGTTTAATTTCAACTTTATAGATAAGTTTCAAAAGTACAGAAAAGCCTAATCGTTTGAAGACTGGTTGTTACTAAAACTTATGTTTGAGCTAATTTTCTGTGATTTGAAATACATATGATATCTACCTATTTACTATATTTTTTACCCATTGTACGCGACTGCACCACAACCACAGGAACCGAAAGGAAATATCTAAATTAGTAGAGTGAATGGGAAATATAAATGAATTTAAAATAAATAATATATAAGGGGACGAGTGGGAACCTCAAACATTTGAGAGGATGAGTACGGGTACCAATTTCTGGAGACCAGTGGGTTCTGACCCCCGATTAAGGCTTACATTCATCTATCTCACGTACACACTCGCACGACACATCATGTTCTACTCAGCGTTGTTGACTCACGTGCCTTCATAAATTATAGATGAGTGTGTCACATATTGTACGAACGCTAGACTCATATGCGATTGCTAAGTAATTGCAAGATTTGTTCTTGCGGCATCTATTTCGTTGACAACACAACAGTGTTCACTTTAACATTGATACGTCTTCATATTTAAGTTGAAGAGAATAACTGATCTCCTCGAATGCCCAAATAGAGTATACATTCGACGTTATATAATATAATTACAATCTTCAGATTCTACAAATTATTATGTTACATTAATGCATTTCTAACCAAAGCTGTAAGTGAGATCGTTCATTGCGCGAGTAATGGAGGCGAGCACAATCAATAACACGCCGATTCCGCACATGACAACGACTCATTATGCTCAGAGCTTTCTAAAGCTCCCCGCTAATACATTGCGGGGAAACTACCGACCTGGCTTCAACCACCGAGTGTTTTACCAGTGATGGATGCCAAAAAAGCTGAGATAGAAAGCGAAATACCAGCACGTGTAAGATGCAATCTCAGTTGCGAACTTACATTAGTGTTGCCTTTCACTGCAGTTGTTTTAATAATGATAAATTGTGTTTTTGTTGAGTAATCGTTGACAGGGTATCGGTATGGAGAGTTTGAGAGACATCGTCGGGGAACATCGTTGACGACTACAGCGCGGCGTCGGGGCTCAAACGTGAGTTTTATCGGCACTTGCTTGTACGTGCCAGCGCTTAATGGCTTTAGACGACAGTAAAACGCTGAGTAATTACAGTTTGATTACGACAAACTACGAGTACAAGGTAATGAAACTTGCGGTCACAAAAACACTAAAAACATTGGCAAAGCCAAGACCGCTTTTTTACAGTTAGCCAATGAAAGTAAAAAGAGCTTGCCAACATCAATGTCTCTTCATTTCACAACTGTCGTGCTTAATTTTCGTTCAAAACAAAGTCTAACCAATTGCAGGGGTCATTAGCAGTGAGCATTAACAAAAACACGCATTATGAGTAAGACTAAGTCGGAACAAGTCGTTAGTGAACTTTCGCGACTGACATTGCTTGTTACATAATGACGCCCATGGCCGCGACACAATGTGTGCAGCACGTCGAGATATCCTCGTTTTGTTTTTAATCCGTTCTGCGTATGGACGCCATGTCGCCAATTTAACAGCTTCTATTTATTTTTAAAACTTTCATATTCTTTTTTTAAGGACGGAGGTCCTTAAATAAGGAATATAATTTATTTTTTCTCGCTTGTAATAAATCCTGTGTCGCGGGAATCTTAACAAACATTCAAGCAACGAACACAAAGAACAACCAGAGAATCGGAATTACTATGTATCTTATCTTATCTTATGTGTGGGGGCCCGTCAGTGCAGACCGGCGATACTTCGACCCAGTGGGATCTTTTGTGTCCACACTCTCCCAATAACGACTGCCATAGATGTTCATGGCAGCCGGGACCAACGGCTTAACGTGCTCTCCGAGGCACGGAGCAGTCGATAATTGTCAATCAATACGCACATAATATCGAAAAGTCATATAACTTTCGAAAGTCAGAGGTGCTCGACGTGGAAATTACTATGTAAATCTTATCCCGTGTGAGGATCGAACCCACAACACTCGGCGCAGGGTCAATGGTGAGGCAACCACTTAAACCACTATACGTCACCCATACAGTTAAGTTAGTAAGTTAGATAGTAGATTTATCAGATACGTCTTCATCTATATTGCGTCCTACATTCTATTTTACTAAACTGGAAATTCCTTGGATTTTAGGATTGGCAGTTCAAAGAAGCAGTCACAACTTTCACTCACGTAGGTAATTACTGTACCCGATCCAATTATTATTTAAACAGTTTCGTCTTTCTTTGACAGGCAATTAAAAATTCAAAAGAACAAAATAGAATACGGTTTAGCTAGTCATCTGATGGACACACGTTTATGAGATATAAGTTTTCTATCGAAATGCAACGTAAGCTGTAATTTTTACTCCTGATTAATCTTTAATTTTCTTTAGACATCTAAAATAGACGATTGAGATGTGCAAACAACTTTGCATCTTATCAACTCTATCGATTCCCCTAAAAAACTATCTAAATTATCTTGCCATCAGAACCATGCTTGAAATATCTGAGTACCACATGTTGTTTGTATGAATAAGTTCGACAACCCTAATGCGTGTGCGAGTTACATAGTTCACACGGTCACCTGCACTGATTGAATCAGCAATTAGCTCAATCTTGAGCTGACATCAAAGAGCTAAAGTTTAAATAAGACTGCCGTCTTGATGCGACTGCATTTATATTTAGTAGTTGTATACGTTGATAGTAATTAGTTCGTGTATTAAAAATATTCATTCAAGCTAAATTTTGGACTAACAGTTCCATAGTCATACGTATCCAATAGATATGTTATAGACAAGGAATATTTTAGTACTACTTTCTACTAATATTAATAGCTTTGATAACTATTGAGTGTATGTATTCTATTTTTAACGTTTAAAACGCCCGAACTATAAAGAAAAAGAAACTGATTGCTGGAAGCCTGGAGAAAGATATAGGTTTGTTTTGGAAAAAAGCGACCGAAGTCGCAGATGACAACATAATGTAAGTATATGATTAATTTACTTCCACAGTAGTTCCTGGACAGAACTTTCCTCGTAGTCTGACTGTCAAAGGATTTTTCCTTAAAATATCTCTACCTTATTATCTCATTCGCTGATTTATGCTAACCATGTATACGACCTTCATGTGTCTTACCTGTAAACAAATATAATAATAATAAATATAATTGAATAATGTGCCAATATTCCAAAATGTATACTAACTAATATGTTTTTATAGCTCATATCCCGCACTAGGAAATTCCTTTGCCGCAGGGAACTGCACAAATAAAATTAATCAAACAACGAACACAAAGACCTCCCAAACTCGGCAATCAGAACAACTATTTGCGGATCATACACAATTTTGTCCAAAAAGTTTTATACATTTATATTTTGACAGCCATATGTAGAGGCCTCACCCACATCAAATGTGGTGTCAATTCACAATTCGGTAATTTTTAACGCTGTTACCACACATTTTATTACACAAAACATCCCACCTGGGACTACACGATCGGTATAGCGCATGCGTCCACGCCTACACTATACTACTACACTAACAAAGTAGCCAAAGCTATAAATTAACCATCTAATTTATAACAATCATTACACATTGAGGTAGTTAAAAAATTTCGTCTGTTTCTTTGACACTAACGACAATAAACAAGATTTTAACAAAAAGGAAAACCGACTTCAAGAAAGAATATTCTAAAACTTAAAATGCACTAAAAAGTTAATAAATAATTGCATATTCTTGTGAATAATTAAATTATTGTTATTTTTGGAGTCGGTGTCAGCCGCCCGCGCCGCGTGCTGCGTCTATATGTGTAATTGTGCATGCCAATGTTATGTTATGATTATAGTAAGACATCTCATGTTTAATTAGTTACAAACCTACCTTGGCTGACACCGACTCCAATAATAACACTAATTTAATTATTCACAAGAATATGCAATTATTTATTAACTTTTTAGTGCATTTTAAGTTTTAGAATATTCTTCCTTGAAGTCGGTTTTCCTTTTTGTTAAAATTTTGTTTATTTCTCGGTTTTTAGTGAACCTTGCCAAATATGAGAACATCATCAATGTAGCCAAATACGCATTATTAAGCATAACTCAAAAACGAATGGTCAAATCTTGATCAAAATTAAATGGGACCACACGGGAAGCACCAGCTTTCAAATAAAAAAGAATCATCAAAATCGGTTCACCCAGTCGAACGTAACGTGGTAACAAACAAAACAAACAAAAAAATACAGACGAATTGAGTACCTCCTCCTTTTTTTGAAGTCGGTTAAAAACGGATACAGATGTAGTATATCAAATCACCTGGTATAGAATTGGTTAAGTTACTCGGAAGTTCAAACAGAATAAGTGGTACGATTTCACCCTAACACTATTTGATACTACACGTGTTACCCGCCAAGGCCTGCCCCACCTGTCTGTCGTATGAAGTCACGTCAATGTATAGTTGACATGACACCGGTCAACGACCTAACAGTTTACATATTAAATGTCAAGAATGCTTCACAAATACAGTGCTACTAATAAACAAAATGAGGATCTAAATTAACGTGGACATCCGCCGGGCGCGGCGGTGGCGTAGATAATCGTGACACTCCTGGCTTCAACGGTAACTTACTGGTTAACAGATTTCTGTTAACCAATAAAAACAAATCGTATTAAAACTTACACAGTACTGTACATTTTTACAGTACTACTGTGTAAGTTTTAATAAGATTTGGACAGAGTTTCTTCACATAGAACTTTGTTTCAGGAAGTTATACGATAGATGGCGTTGACGAAGTCGCCGGCAGATTATAAAATGTGAGATATAAATATATTTGACACAGGTTCGTGGAAAGCTGAGGATGCTGAACAAGTTCTGATAGTTAAAAACGTCTTGCTTTAAATAATTATATTGAATGCCTTAGCAGTATAAGTGTATCTGAGAAGTAGGATCTGCTATCTAAAATTTAATGAGATAAGAAGTGCTAAAAGATATCTTAATAATAATACTGCCATAAAACTTCTATTCATTTTCTTTCAAGTTTAATCTCTAGTTCATTGAGCTTCAGTTGTATAACCATCCCACTGAGCTGCACTTCACATACCCTACAATTATTGTTTACATACGCGTATTGTATACAGATGAATCGCGACGCATATAGCCGGTTACATAACATTACTCAACTTGTTTGTTGTGGGGAGAAAGCCCATTATGTTATTATTGTCGTGGACAACGACATTCATCTGCGACCAACCTACTACAGCTGTATGCGTATGAAGAAATATTCAATTGTGTTTAAGCGATAGGTATTTTGTTTGTAAACACGTAGTGTTGAATAAGGAACTGAGGGATAGAAATCATGTTTACTGATGTTTCTACTCTCTTAGTAAATTTCGATAATAGCGAGCCTAGCGTTACTGATTAATTATTTATATTATGAGCCCTAATATGACTTCCTAGACCGTATTTTTTGCTTACAAATTAGAAGTGTATTTTTAAGCCCTCAAGCTAAACGGGTAGTATGATGGGGTTCGAAATCACGAGCTCTCTATCGCAATTTCAATGCTACCTCCACTGTGAGCGTAGTGGTTTACCCTACTAGTGTAATTTATACCACATCTCATTCCACCATCAGACCCATTTATTGGTTAACAGTTATTTTGTGGTAATGGATGTCGCTACAACCTTGTCTAAAGGGATAGTTAATATCCACGCCTTTCTACGCTTCACAAAAAGAGTTAACACACAAATTATAATAATAGCTGCCATAAAATCAATGTTACGAAGCAGAACCACATAATTATATTTATATACCATGAAAGTCAAAAACGATTCGCCGGTATTGTGCAGTACATTTAGGAGGAGACACAACGGAGCGTGACGCGTCCATTGACAAGTGCGCGTGCGCCGGCACTATCTGCCATCGCCGGATATTCGTTACGTGTGCGCCATCGTGTTACTACAATTTAACATCCCACATGTAGGTCAGTAATGTATAAAAAATACTCGATATGATATAATCTGTGAGCGTACGAGTCGTTACGTCATAAGTGTCAACTGAGTTTGAATGGTTCCACAGGAAGGCGTTAACCTCTTTCTTCTACCGCGAAGTGAAGTAATACTGCATATCCGTATGCGGTAATACAGCACTTGGCGGTTTAATACGTCGTTAGACCGCATCGCCTAGTTAATCTGTCAAGTCTTAGACATATTTAAAAGTCTATTGTTGATCATTGATGTGCCGCTGCGACTCAATACGTTAATAGAACAGTGTGAAGTCTTCTTAACTGTTGGTATTTACGGGATATAGCCAACAAAAGGGCATAAGGCAAACAAGCGCAAATCGCTGATGGATACGAAGGCTGTGTCTGACTAGCCGAGGCATACACAAAGTGTATAATAGCCATACACCACATACTGTTACACCTAAACAAATACACGTAATTCTTTGTGTACAATACACAATGACGTCATGTCATCATCAGTGCCAAATGGTAGGTAAGTATCGCAATATCCTTATTTTTATTGCAATGTGAGGCTGCAATATACTGGCCAGCAATTGCAGCCATATTACCTATAGCTTAATATTATAAAGAGGAAAGATTTTATATTTTGTTTGTTAGGATTTAACTCAAAAACGACTTCACCGAATTTAAAAATTCTTTCACCATTAGAAAGCTATATTATTAGTCACCGAGTAACATAGGCTATATTTTATTTAAAAGAAAAGTACTGTTACTGACATATCCTAACCTAATCAAACCTACTTTTACACAAGCGAAGCCGGGGGCAAAATATACATAGTTCTCCATGTGGTTATCATGCAACGAATCATGTTTGGAAGGGCTGCTACATTAAAATTTTAGCTGGCTATATTGGAAAATATTGCTGAAATATATTGCACGTTTAGAAGATCTTTTACTCGAAGCGTTGGATATTGACGGCCATAGAACTATCTTCACAGTGACACATCGGTATGTAAACAAACATCCTGTGATTGTGTGACGCTGGCAAAAACATTGTCTTTGTGACCTCGTTCATAGCAACCTGTTAAGGTCAGGGTCAAGTGCTCATCGCTATCGCTGACGACATCTCACATTCCGACTCAACATGAATTATAATAACATAAATTACGTAACCAATAAAAATCTATGACTGCAAAACTACAAGTTTGAAAACAATATTACACGTGAGAATCTTCTAGAACAATTATGCTTAGAATTATCCAAATATATATAAAAATAATATCTAAATACTCATAACGATGAACTTATTGAGAGGCAACGTCACACGGGGGGTTATATCTGGCATTGCAACAATTGACAGGTAAATAATATGTATATTTATTTATAATACAAGGATAAGAATATTTAATTCATCGTATATAAAAAACAGTCTGTTTAATTTTTATGATAACCATTGGTTTATCATAAATGTATATATCTACATATTTATTTATGTTGATAAACAAGTGATATAAATTTATAAATATACATGTATTCATTTATTATTTTAGATACATGAACTAATCTAAAAGTTTGTCTAACCGCTACAATCTCTACGTCTATAAAATATTCAATGATAATATTTTTGTTTACAAGGACAACTGACAATGACACTAATGTCATTTTTAGGTGTTGCGACTTGTCGAGATAGTTAAACCGAAGATATTAAGTCTTGCACAGCAGACAAAGTCTATTAAGCCCCGGTTCCTATACCAAGAACCTCCATAGAATATGTTTCAAAAGTCAACTTTTCTTAGGTAAAACGACTCATGTCTTAATATAAGAACTGGATCTAAACCAATAAGTATTATATGTTATCACTAATTATTATTAGAACCATTTATTCTGGACTTTATTCATAGAACACATACTACAGAATTCTTATCACCTATAATAGCACATGTATTTATAATAATAAATAATATTAAGCGGTCGCCTAGTGCTCGAAATTCGACCAGTTTGCCTGTAAGATATTGCTGATATATGTATTAATAAGTCATTATAATATATTGATATATTTAACCATAGTTACGCGCTACGACTGCGTGTGTCAAATGCACGGTTGTGTGCGTGTAGTGCTTTTTCATTAATTTAATGTATTTCTAACGCATATTTTATAAAAATATTAGGATTCGCCCCTCCCTTCTCCATATAAATTTTAACTGTGCCAAATTTGATACACCTGCGTCCGCGCAATTTTCGTAAAAAGGGGTAAAAAATACAAAGTTTTTGCTTCACGTATTTTATTTATAGATATGCAATAGGTTAAGGAAAAACCGACTGATTAGTATTGTGTAAGCGTTTAAGGAAAATATACATTGCGGTTGCAGTGGGTAACCGCAATATATATTTTCGTTTTTATAAGGATACATGAACGGGCTAAATATTAAATACTAGCTTTTGCCCGCGGCTTCGCTTGCGTTAATATAGATTATTTTTCTGTCCCCCGGGAACAGCACTTTTCCTTAATACAACCGTATGGCCTTTTCTGTAGCTCTGACAATGTGTACTTATGCGTAATTTTATGATGATCAGTCTAGAGCGTGAAAGCGTAACAAAACTGACATTCACATTTTTAATATTAGTAAAGCAAGCAGCAAGTAAAATGACGAAGATGAAACCGGTTAATTGTGAGTTGGCTTAGTCGGGCGTTCTGTGCCACCACATAATGCCGTAAGCCTGATATCACGTCTTCACAGTAGCAGTGCTCGGCAAACGGCTTTAGGCTCGTCCTGTACTTCAGACCGTATCTAGCGAAATATGTTTGTTATACACCTCTATGCCTCTCAATCCTCTAAAGCCTTTCGGGTATAAAAACTTGAGACTGTGTATGCAAACCCTAACTAATATTTTGAATAATATTGTCTTATGTTTACTCGTACATTGCTCAAACCAAGAGAATCATAGACACCCGCATAAAAGAACACATAGCTGATGTAAAACACCAACGCTCGTTGAAGTCTGCTGTGTGTGAACATGTGCAACAGGGACCAACCACTACCTGTGATTTGACAAACCACAGATTCTCGCTAAAAACACTGATTCCTACCAAGGATGCTTCGCGAGGCTATTGAAATAAAAAAACATCATAATTTCAATAGAGAAGATGGTTGGAATGTACCACCAGCTTGGGATCCAGTAATTCAAATAGTCAAACGCAAGAAGAAGCAAACCACAGCTAGACTTCATGATACTTTGAGCTCATTTTGCGTAAATAGAAACACCCATGATTAAATTATGTTCGGGTACTTCGAAATAACTACACTGGAACATTGAGACAACTACCATCTTGTCTCCCCGTGACCATGGCTGCTGAAAAGCAACCGAAACGTCGGGGAAAGTCTAAAATTAAATCAAAACAATTTTATAATTTAAATAGCTTAAATTGAAGTAAACAGGCCGATGCTGGATGCGGCAAGCTGAAGACAGGGCGCTATGGCGCTCTTTGGGGGAGGGCTATGTCCAGCAGTGGACTATTATAGCCTGATGATGAAGTAAACAGTAACTAGTAAAAGTTTTTACCAATAGTAATTTAAAGTTTCAAAATTATGTAATAATAGTGTTTTATAAAAAATAAACAACGCGATAAAATCTGTATAAAGTTTGTTTAATAATATTTTGAATGCGAATGTGAGTCTGTTTCTTTGTTTCACTTGCACGCCTTAACTACTCGACCGGTTTTCATGCAATTTCGCAGACACGTTATCAGGGGTACAAAAAAGGACATGGGGTAGGTACCTCTAATCTAGAAAAAGTACTGTTAATAATCTAATCTAACCTATTAACGCGAGCGAAGACACGGGCAAAATGTAGTAATAATTAATGTAAATGTGTTTTAAGTTTACTCTACGTGCCTAAAATATAGTCTACATAGTTTGTTTCACACTCTTTTAGAATTAATCACAAAACAGATGTTCTGTTGTCATCTCCGGACAGCCCGGAATACAAAATAAATTGATACAGAGAGGAAAATAATTTCATCTGTGACAAAGGGCTCGGCATCTTGTATAACTCGAGGCAAATATTGCCATTTACCTTGATTGAGTCACATGTATTTCTTATCCTACAGCAGCGAATTATTTTTATTGACTAAGAACAGATATAGTACCTACATAGACACACAAGGTTTCTCGGAAGGATAGGCGGAGACTACGGATTTCCACCTACTACGTTTCTGACATATCGCTATTGTTTCATTGACTTTAATCACATTGAACCAGACCTATCCTTGTGCTTAAGGTTCGGTAAATAGATAGGCGTATAGACGTCTGCACATCCTCGAAGAAGTAGACAGACAAGTAGATATTACCAAAGATTTAAATCTAAGATGTGTCCTCACCCGTTCCTAGACTGTACAGCTCCACACTAAGAAGAGTAAGCTCACACATAATAGAAGGCGAGTGTCCAAGTGTCAATATGAATGAGCGTGATATTGGTAATGGCATCGTGTGGTCATTCAAATTAACGTCCAGAATGGTATATTAAATCAAATTAGGCGTTACATACATACATAGATCCACGCCTGTTTCCCAGAGGGGTAGGCAGAGACTACGGATTTCCATTTGCTACGATCCTGACCCACTTCTCTGGCTTCATTCACTTTCATCACATTCCTCATACACGCCCGTCGCGTCGGTTCAAGGAGCTCTTAACCTGGCCAATTAGGCGTTACTTGGCGGAAATCCATTGTAATAAAATTATTGGGAAAAGAGGAGCCCGCCACGCACCCTCGGATTGCCTGAGTGGATACCGGATAGGTCCAGAGAAGTTTGGTATTGTCAATCTTTAGTCCATAATGGTGACTAAGGACCTGTTTCAATATCCAAAAAACAAATCGTTTTGGCCAGTAAATGTCTGACTATTTTATGAAGAATATGACAATATTTTACTTCCCATAGCACTCGGTTCTTGAATACAGAAACCGGCCTTATATTTAGACGCAGTAGGACGCATCTATGAATAATATCTTTGGATAGTACCCACTTATTCTTCTCTTTAGGTGCAAATATAAAGGCTTCTTTTGGTCACATTGCGAGATTCGCGCTGCTAATGTAACAGAAACCCGATAACAGGGGGCTCTAGGTCAATAAGCGTAAGCACAAATGCCTTCGAGCCATCGAGACAGACTGCCACAAACCAACGACATATAATTCGGAGAATTAATATAGATGTACATCGTTATTCCACTCGGATGGTAACCACGTCACATCGATGCGTGAAACAGAGGGCGCCGACAAAAGCCATTCACGGGCCATTGCACGCAGTTTCCGTACAATGGGAACATTAAACTGTACGATCACACGGTTCCTATTCAATACACGAAATATTCGACATCGTCGCGTTGCACCGTCACACCGCGTACTCTCACGTGCGTCTGTAGATGAGTAGCTTTATACTTGTTAAAAGATGAGCAAAGGTATATTTCACCAGCACGGTTTTAGATCCTAAGTAATAGGAACGAAACTATTGCCGTTTACGTTGTCAGAGTCTGTGTTGTTACTCAGACTTGCTTAACTTTCGGTTGATATATATCATCACACATAGCATCACACCTATGCATCCTCGAAAGGCGAGGCAAAAGCGGCGTTTCACCAACTAAGTCTAGGCCTCATCAAGCACAGCTGTAGCTGTGTCTGATCCAACAAATAGTTGGGCCTAGTCTAGGCTGTTGTTTGTGTCCGTTGCTTCAATATTTATGAAGTCTCCCAATACAGAAAATACTCTTAGCGGGAGAAATAATTTGATATGAAAACTCCCATCGTCCAAAACTATCGCAAATAAACGTAATCGAAAACATATGCCACTGGACTGACGATTATCTCTATAACATTACAGCACACCAAAAATCTATATAAAGAAAAGCAAACACGCAGACTATATATAACATATTATGTCAACCCAATAAGAATTCTCGTATGACATCACCGGGCCACAAGATAGTGTGAACAAATTGCACTAATCTCTACGCAAAGGTGTTGTGTCAATGTGTGCTGTAGGTACCACAAATATTTACATGTTCACACATACATTCACATCGAGTCGTTTCCTTCAAGTAAGTTGAAATGGTTTCTAGCTACTTATACGAAGGTCGAGAACGTCGAGATTGACAAAACGATAAAATAAATGTAAACACGTAAAGCGCAGAAGAGATAAAGCAAAGAATTAACATCGAATATAAAGTTGAATTAATAGTTGACAAAAAGCGTTTGTCTGTCAAAAGATTCTAGTAGTAACACGGAATTAGGACAGCTAGCCCTTTATTAAGCGGGTCATAAAATCATAGTTGGCGAATTTTGGGTAGATTAAACCTCTGCCTACAGCGTCGGACTTCAGACATATGTGTGAGTTAGCAATAACGATACTCTAGGATCGCAGCAAGTGAATATCCGTAGTCCATACCTACCCCGTTGTGAAACTAGCGTAAATCTACATATGTATGTGTGTATGTATGATTCACAATTATTGCAATATAAAAAGATTGACAACACTAAAACCCTTTAGCGTTGGTCAGTGTAAACCAATTTGAAATAACTCGCTTTAAAAACAAACAATATGCGTCCACACGTGTTCCACCACATAAGGACACTTAGACGCACAAGGATTCTGCTGAACAACAAATAAGTTTAGTTTGAGGTCACTCTTTGAGACTGACAGTTCTAAGAGCGATGGGTTTCTATTCGCAACCATTACTTTATTATTAATGTTCGTAACACTCACTCAATTGATCATAATATTGCAAGGTATGTCGATCGCATAAGGAAATAATATCGCGAAATGACAATCATCAATAACCCGCCACGATCTCATAACGGTGTTTGGAAATAGCCTCAAGCTCAATAGTTCAGCTACATGCAAAAAATAAGTACGCAATTATTTACCATTTAGCGATAGTCATAACAGCGAGGTGAGTCGGTGCAAATTGTATCGAAGCTATTCAAGGGTACGTTATCTGAGTACATTGATTGAGCTGCTCACTCACGTACACGAGATTGTGGCTATGAACCAGTGTGACAGAGATACCGCTACTATGATACATGTAGTGACAGTACCGTTACACTTGCCAAAAACGTTTTAACTCACGAAAACCATTTGCAAGCTATGTAAATAAGAAGTATCACTTTTTGTTTTATCTCTGACCTGTTGCGTGCATCTGGCATTAGCATTTAGTCAATTCGATCAGATACATTTCTAGACTAACAGTCGCCTGTTCCTCGCAGGAGACTACAGATTACCATGTTGCTATAGCCCTGGCATATCTTGCCTCATTCATTCTTTCTTATCATATCCTTAATGCCCGCTCGTCGATTGTGGGTAAGTACGGAACTAAATCAACACATTTTAGAGATAGTCGGCTTAAGGACAACACAGTCGTGTCTGATCTGGTTGGGAATCATTATTAATCGTCTTTATATCATTATACGCCTTTTATCTCTCGGGGATAATCCAGATATTCTCATTATCTTTAAAAGAGGCAGATTGTAATTGCTATCTAGTTACATTTCTAAACGCAACACTTCAACATAGTCATTTTTGACGACAAAATCTATATACAAAACTAAATATTCAATCAATTATAGCAAGACTACATCTGAATATGAAATGCACGCAAATCCAATGATCCATTCAAACTACATACGATGTCATTACACAAGAGGGACACAACCATTACAGTTAAACGATGTGGACGACAAAGAATAATTAGTACTGATCACTTACTATTAATTAGTAATGTTTGTGAGCTGCCATCTGTGTACTAACACTAAGCTGATAATATAGCATGACTAAAAGACCTTTGGCTATTTGCTAACCGGACACTGTTTACATTAAAAAGGAAAACATAATAATATAATATAATAATAATATTCTATCACATACACACAACACCATCTAGCCCAAACTAAGCAGAGCTTGTACTATGGGTACTAGACAATGGATAAACATACATATATACTTTTTTTTTTGTAAATACATACATATTATACAGAGAAACACCCAGACCAAGACAAACATCCATGTTCATGCACACAAATGTTTGACTTGTGCGGGAATCGAACCCGCGACCTCAGGCGTGGCAGTCGGTTACACTAACCACTACGCCATCGAGGCCGACAAAAAAGAATTTGAAGATGTTGAATTATGGGGTACAAAAGTGGAAACCGGGGTGTCCCAAACTGAAAGAGATCTGTGCTAAGTCTTATGGACTGCAATAGGCTCATTGATTAAACTGAACTAAGGGAACTCGTTTAAAACTTATTTTAAGAACAGGTAGATACCGTAATAGTTTTGTCATTTGTGTCATGAAAACGAAATGCTTTTGTATTGGAAGTCATCTGCACATTAAACTACTCAATATCGAACCGATATTAGTCTTATAATCCGTTATGTGACTCAATCTAAAGTTTTCCTAAATGTATAAATAGCATTAGAATTGTAAATTTTCGCCACTTGTCGTGTATGTGTGTGTCATTAGAGAGTCGTCGCACACATGTGTGGATGCGGTGACATCATCGCGGCTGATAGTGGCCGGCCGCTAATAATGCCAAGGGCAATCGCGTCATCGGACACGTACACAACACATACACACATATTTCACACAACACTGGATCAACTTCTAGAACTTGTTTTTTATGTATTGTTTTAGTTATCAGGTGCGGTTGACCTCACTGATTCATTTTATTGTCTCGTGCCCCGTATTAAACCCGCTATATAAACTCTGACATATAAAGGATCGTACTTGTTCACCTATTTTCCATGTTGTGCAATAATGAAAAAGTTTTACTGCTTTTAATTCGTCGTAAACGGAACGTATTTAACCGTTCGATAAAGGAATGGTGTAACTTGAGAACGTTAACTGCGTTTATAAAACTATTGCCTAACAACAAGACTGGCTAGGCCCGCACGTGGTCACACACACACACACATGCTGAACACACATGTGACTGTTAAACACTCAACTATTACCATATTACGTAGAGAACCGAAGGTACTAACTACTTCAAGTAGACAACAAGAGCCATAAACATCTCATAAATAAATAACAATCATAAACCTTTGATAGTTGTCCCGGTATATCTCTCTGATCAGATCGAACTGTCGGTGCTAATTCAATTATAAATAATTGATCGTTGGGCTTATCCCGTGATTGTGCGCGATAAATAACTTATAAACCTAGATTTAGAAATCGTGAAAGTGCGCAAATTTCCTGTCCAGCCTTACCGCGGCTTTCAACGACCAATAAAACTTGTAAAAGTGCCATAAAAAGGTTCCATTAGCGGCGACGATACCAATAAATGGCACAGCCAATCTCATTTCTTACATGACACACGAAACACAGCACAATACAAAAGTAATAGGTACATATACGCATAATACACAATAATGAAAAGTCACTTTACAGACAGAATAAGAAGTGCACGAAAGGAATAGGTGAGTACGAAAATAACTTGCACTGAGACGAACACGTCGTCGATAAAAATGGTATTAAAAAAGTAAAATGCGATAAAAAAGCGCACGTGCACAAAACGAAGATCTCCTCTAGTACAAATAGCGTAGACGGGCGACACGTTGTCGCGACGCGTCGTACGTTTAACACACGCTCTATATTAGTTCCGTCGCCGAGTGACATGCTGAAATGCAGTTGATTGCTCCGGTAATGAGATTTGTCGACCGTCTGAAAATGTGTTTTTGAGTTCCTCTTCCGTCGTGAGCGTGTAATTATACTAGGAAACATGATGACTGGCGTCGTTATAAAGGTAGGCAGGAAACGCTTTCATTGTGATCTATGAGCTTTCCAGTCAGACATCCCTGTACGTTTTTGCTACCTGTTACCTTAGCAAGATTAAGAAATAGGTATATGTATACGGCGTCGTCCTGTCCTCTTGCAAAGCCTGTAAAACTGCAATAAGGTAAGATGGTAAACACTACGTCTTACAAATAAAACCTTGCAGTAATGCACAAAGTAAATGTATGTGTGAAACTTAATAGGAACGCCTTTGTCCTATTACTCATGTGTTTACAATAGTACCTACTGATAAGCAAATGAATATTGAAAATTAGGTATATACAGTCATATAAAATAATCATCACTTATATTTATCGTTTTCTGTTTTGAAGTTACTTCTGTTAAATTGAAACTGGTACATTACTTTAATGTATCAAGGCGGATACGGAAGTAGGTCACGTGGGTCGTAAAATATTGTTACATTGTTTGAAATAGGAGTCGTAATTCAGTGATATTTTGCTTATATCAAGCTTTGGACAAGATACCTTATAAAGACGATTTATATTTATATGGAAGGCGCCTTTCTTTCATTACTAATATTAGCTGTATTTACATCCTTATGTAAATAGCCCTAGAAATTTTGAACAACGCGATGTTTTTTGAGAAAGCTTAATTGAAGAAACAAAGTATTATTAGTTATTATTCCACGAAAACTCAGCCTACTTAACAAGTAAAGTATGCACGGTAGCTTGTTTTAGCTTTTAACTCTATCTATATCCAATCCAGGAAGTTTAAAGTGTAACTATAAACAGTATAAATCCGTAATGTATTCTCAGCAGTAATGAGAATTCGACCTAATTGAAACAAAAGCGCGTAGTTATTGTTCAATGCACACAATCAGTCCAGTGATCGGATTACATCGTAACAAAAACATTGACTAATACTGTACAGTCAGTACTATGTACCGTAGTATAAAGAAATAAAGCAAAACTGGAGCGATCGGTTGTGCAGATGCGCGGCAGAGGCGCGGCGCGGCGCGGAGAGGGGTCGACGACCGCCGCGACGCCGACGCCCGGCCGAGGGGCGTTGCAGACGGACGACTGCACGCGATCATGCGACAAATATAACATACTAGCTAGCACTATATTTTATGGGCCACATTCAATGTCATCTTTAAGGTTCATCTTTACAGCGCATTGTCAGGGCCGTGACAGCCATTCAACCACGCTGAAGTTCTCATAGTTGAATTAATTTTAGCAAACGGTTTATTTTTCGATATTTTTATTCCACTATCACTAGGTGACCGTCCTTACAAAGCTATACATATAGTGCAGGGATAAGACAAAGAACCTTCACGATTTCGCTGATATATCACTTTATTAAATTTTCTATTCAATACTCACTTTCAGCTCGGAAAAGAACAACCTGTAGAAAGTAAGGGCTAACCAATGACGAACACTATTAATTTATCATTCACCATTTGAAAGCTCTCGTGTTATTTTGAGTTCATCTTGAAGTAACTACCGAAAAGCAGACTCCTAATACAAGAATCTTGATCCTGCTGATAACCGGATCTAATAAATCGCACGCATCAATGCACAGAGAACTTTATTAAGACCGGATATATTAATATCATAGATGACTTTTATGAGAGGAGTTCGTGGGAATGAAACAAAATCTGTGTGTAGTCCTGTGACATGGACATGGACGCCCACGCGTGACGAAGCGTCGTTTAATTAGAGGCATCAGACTGACAGATAGTATATAACCACACGTTGAACACGTTGATAGATGATTTCGCCGCAATACGTAATCAGATATCGCGTTCAGAGCAACACGAATAGTATAGTATTTCCACAAGATTGGCAGATCAAGGTATTGGATAATGTGTGACTGAAGGGAGAGGTAAAAATAATATTAAAGCCAACCATTCCATTGGGGACAAGGTCTGAACCGGTGAGGGCTCCTTCGAGGTCTCCATGCAACATGTATTACATTCTCCATGTCCAGTAGTTTTTGTCCGCATAGAAAATATATTGACTTAAAGCAAGTATCAGAATATCACATTGAAGGCTTACTCCTACAAATAGGGTTAGGTATGATCATGACGGCCACAAACTATTTAGCAGGAACGATTGCAGAATACTCTTAAGATGATGATGATGTGCACAATTGACAAAATATTCAGTACATCCGCGGTAATCTTTTAACATGTGATATTTTCGACAAAGCAACAGAATAGGCTATAGTCAAATGTTTCTGTACGAAATAAAGCAATTTATTTAAACTCAAATCAAATCAATGACACAGAAAAAGATGGTGCGATGTAATTAAAGTGGAATTATGTTCGCTGACCAACACGATATGTTAACAATGACCAAGAAAATGAAACCGTCTATAAGAAAAATTAATGCAATTAAAAGTGATTTCTATTCGCCACTAATAATAAACGCACATTGAAAATTGTTCATTATCCGTTTGTGATTTAAGGTTACAGAAGAGGGAGCGAGGCTTTAGCGTTAAAACCTGGAATAATCTGACCTTCCGTTTATAGATTCTTTTCCTACAATAATAAGATCATATCATAACATATTTGGCAATGTGCGTTGCTGTGTAGGATTAGCAGCAATTCTTACGAAAGTGCTATGCTGTCAATAGGAAGATTCCAACAACTCTATTAAAGTGGAGTCGGTTAAGCACGTGACTGAATAGGTTCCTTCTGGGCAAGCGTGCTCCATCGTCGATCACATCGCTCGCTTAGCATAGTGAGATCGTATTTAATCGCCTAGGCTATTCAGAATAATTCTTATGTCAGGCTTATTGGACTACAGATACCGTTTATCAACAGGCGAATACTAGCATTTTTTACCATATTAGAGATATTAAAAAACCTTGTCATAGTGCTATTTGTAATTGTGTATAGCATGTGACAAGTCGTGTGCGCCGTACTGCTCGCTCGATCGACTAGCTACTGGTTCGTAGCGGATGTGTATAGAGTGCGTTTCCGCGATTACAATGCGTCTGAATTATTAATACACCTGCCAACTCGCCCGCCTATAACATACCGTACACTACTTCCTCGATTATATATACGACTATTAAATTTATTACACGATGCACGAAAACGGGCCGAATTATGCAACCAGAAATGTTCATACACTGTCATTACGCCAATGTGGAAGGAAGCAGCAAGAAGAAATTACTGGCATATGCTTCTGTTACACCAAAGACTAACACAGTTTATTACTAAAATCCGCTATATTATATCCTTTATTGAACAATTATAGGAAATAGGCTCCATAAATTTTATTGATGTGGAAGGCAGACTTCGCATTTTACTTGGCAGTACAGCGTGCAGTCATATCAAAACTATGAATTTTTAAATAATTAATTTTATTTAATGAATTATTATTAATATATTTATTGATTTTGTTATTACTTGAATTTTTTATCATATGATATTAATTTTAATGTATATTATATATATATATATATATATATATATATATATGTGTATATATACGTGTGTTTATTTTCTTATCCATGTAATAATGTGTAATTGATAAACCTGACTCTCTGTACGTGTTGGGAAAGCATCCTGTTAGTGCAGAGAGTAAGTGTTATAAAATAAATAAATAAAAACAATTGCATTCAGCAAACGATCAGAATTAAACATAATTATACCATCAAAACTTTTTCATGGAGAATACAGTCGTTTTCTTATCCGTAATTTCTTGTTTCCCAAGCGCAGGATGAAATAAAGCCTATCCTACTGTGGACTGTTTAAACATGAAGCCAAATCTCATTTTCTTTATTGAAATAGGACTACAGAAAGAATCTCCTATAATAAAACAAAAGCCTCTAGAAATGAGATACCTACTTACATCCAAATAAATACTACATTCAAGTGATCCACGAAGAATATTGTTTGGATTTTCTTTGGAACCATTATGTGAAACTTAACACTATAGATCCTTCAAGGAGTAAACAGAGATCCCATCCAGTATTGGGGTGTACCAATGACACTTAACATAGAACATGATTTCCCCGAAAACTAAGTAGCAGAAACCTATAGCTTTCGAATTAGATGGATTTTAGTATTAGCCTCCAACAGACTTCGTGCTGCTACTTTCTGAGTGTAAAACCGGAGCAACATTCGCCTGAGCCGCCACTTAACGATCAGCAATAAGAGTAAACCATATCATACTACACGTTATGAGGTTATGAGTGACAATCCTATCTATAATATTACTATAAAAAAAAAATGCGAATGTATGTTTGTTTGTTACGCTTCCAGGCCTAACTACTCGATCGATCATCATAAAGTTTCGCGTACACATTCAGGGTTACAAAAAGGACATACATTTCGTTCAGAAAAAATATAGTTCCCGAGTTATAGAAATTTATTGACCAAATCTACATTAATGCGTACCAAGTCGCGGGCAAAATCTAGTGTCAAATACACAAAAATACTTTAAGTCAATCCTTGTCCCAGCGTATTATAATATATTAGAGTGTTGACTAATATAATAACGGTATTGCTATTGTTCAATAGATCGGGAGAGCGGTATTCGTGTGTGCATGCGACGACATTGTGTATGGGTTACACAACTCGCTACATGTGTTGAATAAGAAGTGATTACTGAACACAACAACAGTGACTCAGACGATCGTGTTAACGCTATAAGACGGTGACACACATTCTACAAAGATTAACACGCTCGCGTAATGTTCTTTTGTAGCTAATTAAATTACAACACTGGTTCTTACTAATCGTTGAAGCTAATTAAAGTGAGTAATTCTGGAGGTTGTGCTATATTTTTATTCTGATCGGGTAGACAGAGTTTGCATTCAGCCTTTTGTGTATCTGATGACATTGTGGAGTCATTGTCAACAAGCTTAAAAGCACTTTGTAAACTCTAAACAATCGTAGACGTATCATTGACCTTTGCTTCCTCCATAAATTGATCAATAATCATATACAGTGCAGCTTTCTATTAAATAAAGTGTCTTTAGCCATTCCTCACTCTTATCCCCGGCGTAAAATCTCAAAAATTTTTCACACGTCTTTTTGTAGAACCAACTTGGGTCGGCAATCACGAATACATAGACTTCTTGATCAGTACAATAGTATACAAAGTCGCGACACCGAAATTGACATCTTCAACGATTCCTACAATAATTATAAGACTAAATTGTTAAAACTATTCTCCCTAGATTAATTCTCCACACATTTCGAATTTATTTGTTGTTATTTGAATGACTAGTAGATATAAGTTAGAAAATAAGTAACTACCTTATTATAGCCAATGTTATGCATACCGTAACTGTCATATGTATCAGATGCAATACTATGTAATGTTTCCTATAAATGTATAAATACATATGATGTGGTTGTGCTAAATAAATAAATAAATAAACTTGTTTTTATATTTTATCTTAATATATTTTCCGGTTTATTTTTAGTCTGCAGTGTCTTAGCTTGCGGCACCTAAGCACTTCCATATCCATGTCCCAGAAGGTTAAGTTATAGTTATGACCATGACTACTTGCAGCATAACAATCAAACTAATAAAATTTAAATCTATATTGAATTATTTTATTCTGATTGA
This sequence comes from Catocala sponsa, assembly GCA_963564715.1. Classification (NCBI taxonomy): domain Eukaryota; kingdom Metazoa; phylum Arthropoda; class Insecta; order Lepidoptera; family Erebidae; genus Catocala; species Catocala sponsa. The sequence goes on from OY751349.1 coordinate 5,966,650, forward strand.
ATATTGTTGTAGCATCTTCAAACTGCTGACGAGCAATAGCTACTAACAATTTTTCCTTCTTTGTTTGACAGTTTCTTGTGTTCTCATTAAAATTATCTACAGAACAAAACTATCCTAAAAACTTTCGAACATGCCAAGGTTATAAGAGATGTCGATGAATGTTTGCGCGTATGTCTGGCGCCGACCTATTAGTTCAGATGGATGTTCGTGGCAACAATAATGCTACACTGAGCGATATCGCACATGGCAATTATCGCTGTGCTATTTAATACTGAAGTAGAAAGTTAACACGTCCTTAGAGGCTTATACCGAACCTAAATATTGCTGACCGTATTTCGAGAACCGTATGAATACAAATTAGGTTTTGGTAATAAAATCCATCATATTTTAAATCCTTAGAAAAATAACGATTTATAACATTACGCTATAGGTTAAAAAAACATCCCACTTTTAAGAATTTCTAATTTCCCTATGACGGCAGTATAAAAAATAGCTACCTACTTATGAACAATGACTATACTGTTTTGGTATTCACGAAGTTACAACCAGTACGATACCGCTGACACTATCAATGGATCAGAAAATTAGTCCCTAATCTGTATAGCACGTTCTATTCATCAGTATTCAACAATGTTCCGACAAGTAAGGCCGCAATCACATACAAAGCGCATAGCGTTGTAAAAATATTGTGCCCGACCAGAATATACATATTTACAACGCAACGTACTTTCTTTAAATTTTCTTGTACCATGTGTAGTAACCAAGATGGTACCAAGACCGGTATTATAGCATTCAATTGAGGCAATGTGTAGAGCGATACAATAAAGCTGGGTGATTCATTTTATCGCTTACTATCTGCTTTATTAATCTGCGCGTGCGCTGCCGCGTGGTGCGAGCTCGTAGTGCGCGGACGGACGCGAAAGTGTCTCGATACCATCGCACCGGCGCGGCATACACCATTGTCAATGTGGTTAATAGAGTAGCTTGTCCGCGGAGCTATACATCCTGAGTGATAAATAACGGCATCTGCATACTCTGATCATCCATTTTCTTTTTAGATAACTGGCAGTCGGTATTCCGTGTCTATTGATAAGCGGTTATAACGCAAGAGATTTTGTTTGGAGGTTGGTCTCCTACCTAGTACCTCTATGTATCGTAGAAGTTGTTTGGCTACGACCTTATGTAGGACGGTAACAAGTCTGCCTGCAGAAGTACGTTTCTCCAGTCGGATACTGACTATTCCTATCTGGAATTTAATCGTGAATTTCCTAATTTAAAAAAAACTGAATTTGAGACGAATCCGGTTAAACTAGAAAGCCGACCTGAGTTAAGTCGGGAATAAAAAGATTAGGATGGTATTTTTTGTCCCGTTTCACGGTCCAGAAATTTTCATTCACAATTTTGTATACAGTCACTGTAAACTTGATAAATTACATCTATAAATATAACGAGCTGTTATTATAGGTATACAAAATACTTTAATTGATTAGATTACGTTTATCGTAACAAAGTACAAATTGCTTCATTCGATAACCAGGAAATAGAGGCAACGCTGTTTGTTATCATCATACCACGATACTCTTGCCTCACAGATTCAGGTCTAACTGAACCTTATAAGAAAGTAACGGAACCAGTACGCGAGTAATAGGAACTGTAGAATACGGGTGGGTATAAATGTGGGATGCATGCTGTTTGTAGACAGTCAGTCTGCGTTGTGAGCGTGCACGACTCAAGACAAAGGCGCTGGGCGCGGCTCTCGACCGACTGTTGACCGACAAGCTAACGACTCTAACTACGCAATTAGCACACCTTTGTGTCACAGCCTCGTCACACTAATGACATGAGAAAAATAATTCAATTTCAGATAAAGCTCACTACAACTTGGCGTTTTAAATAATCTTTATAATAAAGACAAGTGTTCATCAGTTATATCTTTAATTATAATCAGTGGCTTGGCTAGGTCCGCGATCAGAATACACAATATGCTACATTACGATATGACAAAATTGAACGGCAGCTATACATTATGCGTATATCTTATCTATTCACTCAAAACTCAGTGATACGTGTGAATTGCGTCATGTAATTAGCGAGTATGATGAAACCAACGCATGTGGGCAAGATTGAGGTAACTTTGATCATTGGAGGAACCCATAGAATCTACGCAGATTGCTTTGAACCTTGCGCCCAGTCAGGCCGGAGCGCGGTTGACGCAGCCGCGCGTTTGAGCCACGCACGCAGTTCCGCTTTGATTATATGTATATCCGTTCACTTATTTAATCCTCCGTGTCCGACTACATTCCGTATGGGAACTAATCGCCCGAACCGTTTGAACTCACAGCTCGACCTCGTCTATCTTTCTCTTCTATTTTTAAATCTTTTCAGAATAGAACTGTTTGCTCGGCGTTAAACAAAACAAACTTTAAATATAGTATCGTTTTTTAACGTTTAAACTACTCCATTTATCTTGGGTCATTACGTTTTAAAGCGTTCTATTCATTTAAACATGTGAACAAAGGCTGCCCGAAAGGGAATTGGACGACTTCATTTGTCACATGTTTCTCGTGGCTTTTCTTCAAGAATATTAAGAATTCTCTTGTGTGGCGGGTTGTGTTGGCTAGTCAAAACATACGTGAGTATGAGGTAGCTCGCGGGTGAGTCAACTCTGGAGCAGTACACAGTCAAGGGTATTGTTAGAGTGTAGACTAACTCTGTGAACATAAAGCACAGTATTTGGTCGGGCGAGCGCTCCCACTGATGCGTCATCGGGGTCAATTAGACGACTTATGTAACTGTCACTTACAGCAACACGATGTGTGTATGTGTGTATATATATATCATTATCTCTAATACTGCAAGTGTATTATAACTGTTGGTAACAAAACTCGTTGCAGTCGTCCGTACCAGTCGTCATACATAGTAACCTATCTGATTTGTAAAGTTGCAGAGCAGGTAGCTCTCATGCAGGTTATAATCACTTTTGCTGGAAAGTGTGGCCCGATATTAATCTTCATATATTAGCATCATTACGTTTATGAGCGGACGTCTCCATCATGCCATATGAGATATCGCGCAGCTTGCAGACAGGCTACTAGTCAAGACGAGCCTTTAGACCCGCTCCGGGGAAAACGAGTGAGAGATAATAATCACCCTTAGTGTTCTTAGTGTGCATTAGTGGTGGAATGTTTCGAAGCATCTAATTTGCTGCCGTCAATTGCCTTGTCGAAGCTGTCACTCTTACAATATTTAGAATGTCATCTTAAAGTGGGTGACTACAAAACAAGTAGGTACTTGTGTCATGACGTGCATAAAGTTCAAAAATAAAAAGCAATTCTGCTATTGTACGACATAAGTAATAGTGAATTTCTTCGCAGCATGTGACTAGATTCACAATATTCTCTTCTTTATGAATATGTATTGATCCTATATTGAATAGAATAAGTAGGTGTATTCCTAGATGCTAAAAATGGAAATGTTATAAATAAAATAGTATAAGTCACGCTTATGAGTTACTTCGAACTTTTTTTAGAGAGGGCTACTTAGTTCAATGTTGAATATAAAACTAAACCAGTCCATAACTAGCAGATGCGTCGTTGCGTAACACGTTTCAATTGTCCGACGTTGGCGGACGCGGCTCCTGTCATTAACGACTTATCCTTGTTCAGACTAGTTCGGGCCATCAACCATTACGACACTCAATTCTGGAGCGTTTAATAAACGTCGACCTCTAAATGGTACACCTAACTGGCACATTTGTTTTTATATAATGCAGTAATCGGAGATTGGAGAAAATGATAGATAAAATGAGTAGTAGTAGTGCAGGGATCAGATAGCGATAATGCGAGTTGGTTGAAGATCACGTGAAGTTCATTGGTATAAAAATACTCGTTAATCAAAAGACCAACACCGCGTGCCATAAACCGCCCTTCAGCTAAGAGTTATTAAGGCTGTTAATCTACTGCAAACATGCTAACACTAAACAAGCACGACAGCGAGACAGATAGATTCCCTCCGATGAATCACAGGCACATTTATCAGAATCCCTAATGTGTCAGTTCTTTTCATATTAACCCACATCCATAACGAGGTGATAACCGCAACAATGAAAACGCCAGCACTTAGCTAATGTGTTTGTATCCATTAGCGGGACTTATGTACATCTACTACCAACTACCTGAATACGATACCACTGAGCCGTGCCTACTCTGAGTGTGTATCTGTGCGAGCGCGAGTGATCGAACGCAGACGCCCTGATGATTGATGAACATCAGGTGCGCGTGCCGACGTCTACGAATTCATTAAAGGTGCGTGTACGAAGGAACGCGTTATAGAAGAGTTCAGCGCGACAGAATTCGGTAAACTGCCAAAAATATACAACGGAAATGAAAAGTGGACTAACATGTTTACAAACAAACATTATACTTCACACGTGACACAATAGGCGGTTCTCCTTCAAACTGTTCTCACGATAAAATTGCTTATTAATTGCTTATTAACGTAAGAACACAGTGAGGCACGCGGCGAGGCGGATAATTCAACTTAAGTTGTCCAGTGGTTAGACGCACCACGTGACATGTGCCTCCGGCCATTTGCCAAGTGCAATCCACACAATTGATGGCGGAATCGGCCTCGACCACCAGTTAGCTGTCCCGACAATACCACGCCAACAAGGGGACTACTCGCTATTGCCACGAGATGAAACAATTCGACCGAGGTCGCAACTAGGATTGCCAGGCGTATAATTTAAAAAGGCTGACAGCTGAAGAATTCTCATTTCTCATTCATATACCATTTACTAGAACATAATTTACAAATAAGTCTTTTAACTTTATTAAATCATATTATTAAACATAATTCTGATTAAGAAAGACAACTTTTTAATAAGTCATTGACTCTTTATTTCCGTTTAAATATCTTGCGAATTTTATATGAAAAAACAAACATTTTGAAACATCTGGTAACCCTAACCGCACACGGCACTACTATTATACACTACTATTATACAACTCGAATGAATGAATAGTAACAATAGTTGCCAAGAGAGAAATACTCTGAATGGGGCAGAGTACAAGCTCAGACGTGGATGGTTTATGTGAAAAATCGCGACGCTAACAAAACATCCGCTACAGAAATACTGCGGGCGGCATCCGCCCAGAGGCGAACACCACGCCCACGACCATTTCTACTCGAACATTAGTATTAGTCTCGTACAAACTACCAAACTACTTCAAGTCAACTCGAACTAAATCGAAGTTTTCCTCCATATATTGGATCAATAAAGTTGGAAGTATGACGAAGTAAACTTGATTTCTTTGTGATACTTCGACCTATGTTCTTGTCAGTACAGATGAGATTAACAATCAATCTCCAAAAAGCCAAGATTGGAAAGATTATATTGCAAATAAATGTCAACTGTGACTGTCACTCACTGGCAACAAAGATTTTTTTTAGTCAGTGTATTTTGGTTATATTTGGGTTTTTCCCTGATGTGAAACTGAAGGAGGTACCACAAAACTAGTATTAACGGTTGTAAATCTTAGATTGTCTCTATTAGTCTAACATGTAAAGGAGACATAAAATGTAATTTAAACATAGCAATGGGAGAGAATTGAACATGAAAGCCCTAGTGAATGCAAATAGCCGTCGGCGACAGGCATTCCGTGCTTCTGCATCGATTACACTATTTACTATAAACGGCTATAGAGCGAGTGCTGTATCTTTTGACTCAGTTTTACAATCTTTTACGATAACCACTCCTTTCATACACATCCCAAAAGTATAACAACGGATATAGACCATTAAAAAACGTTAAGTATGCGATTTTATCAAAATACTTTGTTCTACACCAAGATTTTATTGTATCCGCTATACAAAGCAAAAGTTTCTGGAGAAAATTTAAGAGCGCTAGACAGCACGGTGTTTCCAATTTCTATTATGGATATTTTCAGTCTTGGTAATTTCCATTGCACCCCGCAAATAGCGATAAAAGAACGAAAATTATACTGCCCACACTCCGACAATTACAGGCTCGACGATGTTCATTAATTTCTATTTACAGGGAATTACGTTGTTATTCCTGGCACGTTCGCTGACGGCTCGGTCGGGTCACTCACTGCTGATATTATGACATATCTACAGCGGCCATTTTTCACGGTTTGATTCCCGAAATTGTGACGACACGCGATGATAAATTTGACCGTACCGTTGATCTTGGCAACGGCGCCACATAACCTAATTGTGCAGGGCTGGTATAAAAAGTCTACCTTGCTTCACTACGAGAATACGGCGTGTCGCGTGTTGAAGTTTGTAAGTTCTAGAATCAGTTTTACGCCTCACTATTACATTAAATTAATTCATTCACCAGATTGCAATAAGTTGGGTGTACGTGAAATATCTGCCAAGAAACTCGGACGCCTCATTACAGTCACTGCCATTTTTATAAGGCTTGTTGTCTACTTATTGCTTGGTAAGCAGATATTCCAAACAGGTCAATCTGTACGATTAACGTAATAAAGATAATATATTGACTAAGCTTCGGGTTTATAGTTACTAGTATTCTAGGTTAAACAAAATCGACAATATTCACTAAATTGTATAGAAGTAGTAGCCCTAGTTCCGTGCTCTGATTTATGACACGTAAAATATCGCATTCTGGAGGCGCACACTTATTTCTTGTCGTCTGGACATTTCTGACAGTAACGTAATCGTTTCCCAAGAATTTAAAACTTGATGTAACAGCTACCGCGTTCCCGCTACTCTCGTTTCGTATTCTGTTTTCGCAATGAACCGAAAATTGTGCAATCATTTTTAACGTTCAACTTTTAATTTCATGTTTGTGAATGTCGAGACTACATGTGTTTGCTCAAATACACTTCCATTTCTAAGTAAAAGAATATTTACTTGCTTATGTTAACTTTTTGTTGAATGTTAATAAAATACAGTCCTGCAGTCACCTCCCATTTCTCAAAAGAATTTTCTCTCCTGATACATGAGGCATGACTCTACACATTTCTTTACGAGTATTATTTTTATACTCGCTTCAAAAACAAACGTAAAAGCTCAAAGGCATACATACATCAACGTGTTTACTTAAAATAGCGAGTCCAATAATGTACAGAAATAACTTGCTGAGTCAACATCGTGCGATCGCCGACCGGCGACACACGACAGCGGCGTCAAGGAGAAGGCAAACGCAGTCAGTGCTCAATGCAAGGCGAATGTGCACTTGACGACAATACTACGAAACAGACGCATATCTAGCCGCGCCCCGCCTTGACCTTGAGAAAGACAGGCTTAGGACACTCTTACGTGACCCTACTAACATCAATAGTCTATCTTAATTGGATGAATGTCTCGCTATGCAGACAGGATGCATTTCGATCAGTCTCAAACTTTAGACCTTGACATTCAATCGGAATAGATTATCATTTACCTCTAAGTTATGATGTTGTGATTACATAAGACATGTTTTCATTTTTAAATCGCCTCAAGCCTGTCGTGACGTTCTTATGCACAGGTTTAGCCTCTTTGGAGGCTAAATAAACATCGTAAAGCTAACATATGTATTTGAATAAAATAGTATGTGTACACTTGTAATAAACTAAACGTTTACATTTTCTATTGGTTCCTGTTATCGGTGCTAGTGAAACTAATCGGTTTCAACAATCGTACAAATTAAAAGTCAAGATGTGATTCTAGGTTGTCCGCAAGTAGGTTGTTATTTCACGTGCATATGATAAGCATTTCGGCAAACGACTAGAGTTATTACTCTATTATTTATGTTTATGTTATGTCTATTATGCAGAGTACCTACAACTGTATCAATGCTTATAGGTAAGTATTATACATTCATCCTTGGGATTTCTTTACGCCGATTTCATGACTCTGCAGATAGTTATCATGGTATCACAATTACTCATAAGACAAAAACCGACAGATCATTACAAAGCTTACAGATTAGAGAACAAAAACTCTAAACAGTGGCTCACATTAGAACTGTTCAGAGAACAAATTGTACTCGACGGCGCATGCGCGTCTTTCAGCAGTCTCATTGACTTGGCAATGTATTTTTTACAACAATTGGATTGTTGTGTTTATGATTGGTTCTCTGACGTCAACTGATCGTTTCTCAGAATGTGTGTAGGTACTGAGAGCGCTAATAGTACATGCGCATATCTATAAATATCAACTCTATAGATTTGCGTCTAAGGTTATCGTCATTTTATGATTACGGCCCACGTAGAATTAATTTGGTATAACATTTACGACAGTTCCTATGGATCAGACAAATCGTTTCGGATATCCGAACTAAGGAGACGATCACCCTTTATTATACTAAAATAACTCATGTGTTAGCCACTGATTATATTCTTGTGGTTTAATTTTTAGTACGATTGAGGCACTGAAGACGGCTTAGCATCCGATGTAAGTTAGGTTAGGAACAGTACTTTTTCTGGATGAAAGGTACACTATGTTCTTTTCTATTAACCTGACGTGTATGCGAAATTTCATGACGATCGGTCGGGTAGTTAAGGCGTGAAAGCGTAACAAACATACACTCGCATTTATAATATTAGTTATGATTATACCATATGTATATGTATTTTTGTTGCAAATGTTAAACTGTTAGCACAACTGCGCTTACATCGAAGTGTATGGACTCATTAAATCAAATAACTTCTATTGATATGTTCCAATTAGATTAAAGAAAAATATACCTCTTCTTTCCTGACTAAAGCTGTTCGCTTTATAATAACAACGTATGATGTGTCCAACAACTCGCAGAAGAAATTGAATAAAACACGATGTAAACATCGTTGGCAACGTTTGGAAACCTCGTAAACTTAAATTTAGGTCGAAAACGTTTTATATTTTCTTTAGCTAGAGAAGAACGTAAGCACACAATGAATTTCAACCGAAACCAGAAAAAGATGGTCTTTCATTCTGTATCAGTCATTGATGTATAAAAACCCGTATCAGTTAATAAATAATACACACATCCTATTGCTCTAGTTGAAAGCTTCACTCAAGAGATTTTTTAGACATTTTGTGCAGAGAAGCTAGCATTATTTTTCTTTAGTTTTAGTTTCAAACAATTTTGAATGTATATCGCTTCAATGTGTTAGGTATTTCATTAAAATCAATCGTAGCGCCGGTCTTAATCGTTTGTCTAATTTACAAATTAGTAGATTAATTATAAAGACAGATTTTACAACGCTCGTAAACACATTTATATCGCTAGTAACATTTGTCAATCAATCCTATATAACTGAATTCTCCATATCTAATTCTAGCTTTTTTGACGCTAATGTAGATTTATGTTAAGTTAGATTTTAGTAGTCTATATATGGTATTCTGTTGTATAAACAATAAAACTGTAAAGTTCATGAAAATCCGTTCAGTAGTTTTTGCGTGAAAGAGTAACAAACATCCATCTATCCATCCTCACAAACTTTCACATTTATAATATTAGTGTAGGATTGCACCATAAAGTCTGTTAAAGCGGCTGTACACATTGGGCCAAGGTAGTGGGCCAGCGTGTTGGGCCAACGTGTAGAGATCTACTTGGCGGTATCAACATACCGCAATGTGTACAGCCGCCTTTACTCTTGAAAGGTTCCTTAACAGTGAGCATAAAATCTCAATACAAATAAATGGCGACACAATCGCAGTGATCAATACTCGATACGCGGAGTCAGTATGTGGAGGTCAGCGCTCTGATAACTCATATGTTGCAAGCGGCGCGCGCGCATTGTGCAACTGACAGCCGGGCCAATGTCGTTGTTATCAATGTGGGACTGGTGGACATAGGTAAACATCATGTGTAGCCAAATATGATGGTATTTGGCTACGATATAACGTGACAGCGTTTTTCGAATATTAATTTCGGCTTGGATACAGTACGCTAACGCTGTTTTGCGATTGATATACATCCTAATCCTAATAATCCTAATATCCTAATCCTAATAATAGTATAAAAGCGAAAATGAGTTTGTTTGTTTGTTACCTTTTCACGCCTAAATCACAGAACCGATCATCCTGAAATTTTGCATATACGTTGTCAGGTGTACAGAAACGGACATAGGCTACCTTTTATCCCGAAAAAAATTACTGTTCCCGAGGAAAACAACAATAACGTTCTTATGATAATAGATGGCGCCACGTGTCTTTCGAATTGAATTATATTATTACAAGCAGAGTACAACCCGAATTAATTGTCAAATTCTAAATTAACGCGAGCGAAGCCGCGGGCAAAAGCTAGTAATTATATAAATATGAACATTAGTAGAACAACGCTTATTTGACGAAAGAGTAGATAGATACTATTACTTTCCACTTGCCACAAACCAGACATCCTTTCTTCGTTCTTTTTCGTCACCTCTATATATTACCTAATACTTTAAGAGTAATCTATACTAATATTATAAAGAGGAAAGGTTTGATGTTTTGTTTGTTTGTTTGTAATGATTTAACTCAAATACTATACAAACGATTTAAAAAATTCTTTCACCGTTAGAAAGCTTTATTATCACCGAGTAACAATCTGTCAAGAATCATACCGTACCAATACTATCAATCCAATTTATGTATAGCACGACCGTAATAAAAAAGTAATGAAAAACTCGAATCAATTTGGTGTTGTTATACATTATCTGTATGCTAATGATTAATTTCGCTGATGTATAATGAGAAAAAGTTAATGACAATGGTGGCACTTTCAATCACCACAAAATTGGTCTTATTATTTGACGAGGCGTGAATAATCACACTAATCATAGATCCGAGTCGTGTTTACTAAATTCACCACGCTTTCGAGCCGGAACCACGACGAGCTGACTATAATCTGCGTGTAATGAAAAATGTAATTATATTTTTAAAGAGCAATATTTGTATGTAATTAATAGTACAGTGCAGTCGTAAAGTTGTTTGGGAAGCATCAAAAATAGATGTGCGTGGCGTTCCATTCACATGTGTAATGATAGTTATTTGGGAGGAGAGGAAGGTCGCGAGCAATGGCGGCGCCTCGCCGGTGCCGTCATTGCTGAGGGAGTTCGTGCGCCGGCACCGGTGACCGTACAGCACTACCACGACATTGTATGATTGGCCGTAGTGATTCATTTAGACCAATCCCAGGGCCACGCTTTTACACTATATGATTACATTATTTGTAAATTTAGACGTATCGGTCAACAGCGCTGAGAAAAAGCTTACATATTTAAAAACGGCAACACAATATAACTACCGTAAAAAATTATGTTGAGGTAAAATGTAGGTCTGACGGCTCTGGAGTCTAATAGTAAATGAATATTTAGAAATTTTAATCTCAATAAAAATTCACAAGTAGATTTATTCAACATTTTAACATTGTCAGAACTTCATTTCATTCTTGCACTCTTCTAACTTACATTTTACTTCAATAACAAAACAAATATTTATGAGGTTAGGTTCTTAAGAATTCGCACCCCTTTTGTTTGTAATAATTTTTGTAATGTTACAAATTCAAATATTACTGTAATAACAAGCTCGAAACCAAGCACACTATTGAAGGTAGCTAGTTTTAAAAAATTTGGGTCGTTACTAGGGCAGTGACACGAGCCCCTGACACCCGCACGGTTGCGGCGTGACAGGGTTGTGTCGCGTGCGACGCGCGCCTCACCCAGCTGGCACGCAACACGTGCCTCTCTCTACCCACCCTCTACCTACTGACATTATTTATAAGCACGTGATGATTACAGCATCCTGCCTTCTCCTTAAGTCAATATATTGTTGAATTCTGAGTTAAAACTTCATCATTCATGGTAATTATTTATTGGAAATAAATTAGATGTGTATTGATAAAAAATCTATCACAAAGATGTGTTCGATGCTTTTCAAACTACACACACTATCGATATCCGATTCCATATTGTCGAAATAGAGTTGAAGTCAATTAAAACCTTAAGTTGAATACGATCTTACAAGATTCCATCTCACGTTAAGTTTGTACGCATCAAAAACTTAAAGACAAAAAGCTGGTACGTATTTGGCGCTCTCGCTCATCACGCGTTTCAAAAACTCAATGCTTACTCAAATAACAAACTAAAGTAAAACGACGGAATAAAGGACACTAAAGAGTTAGTATCCTTTTCGTCCAAAAACATGATAATAAACTGCATGATGCCATCTTATATCACGGTTCAGGATCATTTATAATCCGTACAAGCTTCCATATTGCACAACAAAATAAATATGTACCTATTGTATGTTTTTCCTTCCAAGGTTTCTGACTCACATCAGTCCAACACGTTCAGATTATATCATAATAGTTGTATTAGAATTTCAAATATCCAATTAAATAGACATTATTATGCAAACTATTAGCTCAACAATAATTATTATTATAAGCGATGTTGGACAAGCGGCTACAACTGTTGACCGAGATTGGAAACGTAAAGGTGTCGTGACGCAAGAACGAATACTTCATTAGAGTTATCTTCTACAAGATTAGGTCTTTACGTGGAATATCCTAATTTATATAATAAATAAGAATGTGTCTTTCTTTGTTTGGTTATTACGTTTTAACGCCTTAACTACTCGACCGATCATTATCAAATTTCGGATACACGTTGTCAGGGCGATAGAAACGAATATAGGGTAAAATTAATCCAAAAAAAAAAACACCGTTCCCGAGGCATAGCTAGTATTTAATACTTCCCAATGTAGTGGGTATGTATACACACACACGCGTCCGCGCACACGCACATGCACACTTACAAGTATTTAATTGCGAGGCCGCGTTCCGAGACGACACACAAAAACGCGTGCTTCTCGGCTGTGCCCAGCCTGCCTGTCCCACGAATGAACAGAAGAATCCTTACTAATATTATAAACGCAAAAACTTTTTCGTTCGATTGCTTTTCGTTTGCGTTTTTGGATAGAAATAGTTAAATGGACGGAAAGTAACCTAGGCATATTGATTATTTATTACTAAAGAATGCCCTACTTTTGTTTTATTTTAAATCATCAAGTAAGCAATATAACTTACACATGACATTGCTTCCTTGGGTTGCTTATATAAATTAGCTTTACGTCTTTAGTTTGTAAATGATAGACGACATTAAAAAAGACAAAAACCAGAAAACAAAGTTACATTTGGACAATGAACAATTTGCCCTATGAATCAACACACATTCCACCTAAACAATAATTTGTATTTTATTTTATGACTTAATAATCAATCATTCTCACGGACACTTTCGAATCTTATTTTCGTTTTAAAAAGTATTTTTGCGATTTCAAATACATCGGCAACCATTGTTTACTTTTGAGACACGCAGTGTTGCCATGCCTACAGTTTTTACAATATGTCGTAAGGTTTTATCAGGGAAATTATTCCCTATTTAGCTTGTCTGTAATTTTATTTACGTAGTTAATACGAATGCTATTCTATAATTATAATTATTGAACTTTATCATAGATATGACCAATTTCTTAAAAAGTCATAAGATTTAATGAAAAAGATCATAACAAATACCACTTTCTCGGTATTATACGCTTTTCTATAGTGCAAGCATGGCAACACTAATCCAAATCAACTAAAAACATTTTTTGTTTTATTTATCTGTATTTTCAGTTTTCAAACATCGATTGAATGTCATTGTACTTATTGCGCGTGTACTTTGACTTTATTTACGACTTCGTTTGCATGTGACTTTGGTTCTTCTCGAAATATCGACCTACGGCTGTGATTTATGGATCTATTGGCACGACAACTTGCTATACAAGTCAAAAACTTATATTTTGTTTACATTTTAGTAGATTATTCTAAATTATTATTTTTGAAACTTACAAAGCTAGAATTTATGACGTGTGTGGGTTTATTTTCTGATTAAAGTTGATGCCAATATAGCTATAACCAGATTAACTAGACTGTAATCCTAATTAATATTATAAAAGCGAAAATGAGTTTGTTTGTTTGTTTGTTACCTTTTCACGCCTAAACCACTGAACCGATCATCCTGAAATTTTGCATATACGTTGTCAGGTGTACAGAAACGGACATAGGCTACCTTTCATCCCGAAAAAAATTACTGTTCCCGAGGAAAACAACAATAACGTTCTTATGATAATAGATGGCGCCACCTGTCTTTTGAATCATGATTGAATTATATTATTACAAGCAGAGTACAACTCGAATTGATTGTCAAATTCTAAATTAACGCGAGCGAAGCCGCGGGCAAAAGCTTGTCATAAAATATTACAAGAACAACCCACTTGTTTAGTTCATTGGTTGACTGATTGCAGTTGTAGGTCTTAAGGCACCTACCTACCTACCTAGCCCATAATGGCCCATATTATATCCTTATTTCAAATGCGACCCGCATTGCCAAACACACTAATTAAATAAAATAATAACCTCAAAAACGGTATATAAGTATTTCAGTTAGTATGCAATATTCAGAAGTGTCCGTGACATTATATTCATTTTTAATTGAATGTGATCATCCTTAACCATATATATATCATTTTTGCCTGATGAGTAAAATCATTTTAAATCATTGTCATTGTGTTCTAAATAATTGAACACAAAATGTCCACAGCTGTTCAGTATAGACAACGAGGTATTGAAGCAAAAGCTGATAATCTAAAGTGTAATATCAGTGTACAAGCGTGTGAATCATAGCGTATACGTATTGAATAGGGTTGCCAACCCCTTTATATAATACAATAGAATTCTTGTATCAGAACCAGCCAGGGCTCCCAATCCTATAATTATGAAAACTGCTTATATTAACCGCGACGTCTACAAAAACTATAAAACATCATTAAATATTCAATGTGTTGACCAACACGAGCAATTTAATTATAATGCAAATAGTAAGTACCATATTGGCAGATAAATGCAGCGATGGAAAACTCTTATAATATGCACTTGTTGATGAATTTTAAGAAAACCTCGATTCAATAGAACGTTTGTCTATAAAATTCTTTCATCTACAGCAACATGTAAATATTAATCAGTAAACGAAAATATGCGTGCACTTTAAATGTGTGCTTCAGATGTCGGTCGAGGCGAGGCATAAAATCTGCTATGAAATAAAGGTAATAAAACAATGAAAATTACAGAAGAGGCCGAGTGAGATCATACTACGTCGGCTAAAGATATAGAGGCGAGACATCTGCCTTATTATGCCAAGTTTAGAGATACACGAACAAGAAGCGCATCGGATTATATGATGTCACTAGTTTGTCCGCAGCTTCGCTTGCCTTAATCCCGATTTTGTCAATAAATTTCTATCCTTCGGACACACCTTATATCATTTTCTGTACCCCTTACGACGTATATGCGAAATTTCATAATGACCAGTCGAGTAGTTATGGCGTGAAAGTGTAAGAAACAAACTCATGTTCGCGTTTATAAAATTAGTAAGGATTTGGAAACAATCTGCCGAAGTTCACAACTCGAGATGCTCTTTAATAAGCTAGGTGTCAGAATCTCGTGTTTTTACATTGTCGCAGTCATGTTTTCTAACATTGCTGTTTTATTTATTATAATTACATGCCAAGTCTTTAAACAAACAGCGAATATAGATTTTATGTAGTTTAACATTATTTGCCTACATTACTATATTTTAGAAGCTTGTGTAATACACGTAATACTTAAAACGTGGGACGGTCTAAACAGAGATTGTAATGATGTGATGGTTATGATAAACCTCAATTTTTATTGGGCATTCACCTGGCTTTTATTTTTTGTATATATGTAGCACTTGTCAAAGCAACCAAAACTTTCAGCTGTTTACGACTTAAAAAGTAATATAACATTAAGAACACGTTACAATCAAATTGCAATGTCTTGAATAACGTTCATCTTTGCCTGTCTATTCAACAGTTGCAATCTGAACTAGTGCTCGTTTTACAATCACTCCATAAGGTTCTTTGGCTTTGATTAGGTAACCCGACTTTGTATGAAACAGTCGCTAATTCGCCAACATATAAATATGCTTTAAAGTCTCTCATAAGACCAGTGGAGCAGTGACATCATAATAGCAATTATGAATGTCACCTTGTATAAGAAGTTAACCGTGGTAATAACTTGTTTTATGTAAGCTGCACTAAAATCAACGATAAAACATAGATTGAATTTACACTTATCGTACAATTTCAACGCAAATTCTTTATACGATAAACAAAAACTTAAGTAGCTTTAGTATCGAAGATAAAGACAAATAATCTGTTGAAAATATAAATTTAAAATAAGTAAAGATAATAAATAAACAAAACATAGAATAAAAACTATGCATAATCTCACGGACGCGTGGCTCTTTGAAAACACGAATATAGCTAAAGAACAAAATGTTCATGAATGACAAGAGATTGCTACGTGTATATGATCAAATGTTCATTTTAAATGACAACAAGGACGTAGACGTTCGTCGGTATCTCAGTGATAAGAATGTATCATAACAAGTAACATTATAGTTATAATAGTCGTGCGAGATGAGCGGTCGATTTCATCCGCAGTGGAGCCTCACAAGGCGCCACGCGACGGCAAATGTTCTACAATTCTACATTATCCAGATTCTATCTCGATAGCGATACAGATGTAACACTGTATTATAGCATCGACCAACTTGTAGACCGAGAACAACTTTGTTATTGTCATCTGCTAATCAGGGTCATCCACAAGGCCCGCCTGTTGTGAAACTTTAACGCATTGCCGTAGTCACACTTGTTTTAATAATTTTGACAAAAACAACAGAATAGGGAAATAATGGCAATTTAAAAAATACAAGCTTATATACACAATATTCATCAAGTAAAGAATAAACAGTACAGGCTAGAAATACTAGTCAAGTATATCGTGGTCATCGAGGAAACCGGTGAAAAGAAACCGAGGAAAACGAAAACTGCAACAAATAATTCATGTACAGGAAACTAACTAGACGGCAAGAAAGCTGTTTCGCTATAACAGGCCAAATAAGTGCCGGCAGGAACACGCCGAGCCAATCAATGGCTCGCTTCCCGCGCCCTGGCGCACACCGACCAGCAATTTCTCTTCAGCTGAATTAAGAACGGCCGCTGTAATTCATTGAAACGCAAGCGAAATCGTGACAGCAGTAGACGACTTTTGTATGCAAAGCGGCACATAAATCTCATTGAAATCGACGCGTTCAACTGTTCAAGTGACGCGTGGTCACGCTCCATGGTCTCTTTGTACGATAAAACTGAATTTATAAACGTCTGCATGCACCAACATGCAATTGTGAATTGATCCAACGAGAAACCGTTCATTTTCATAATGTGCATGGTGAGTGAAGTAAAACTGATGCAGCGGCAAATGTAGACACGTAATCGTAATACATTGTCTAAAGATGAGATTATTGTTGGATCTATCGTCTCAGTCGTTTGCAACACAACGATGTGCACATTCTTACAGAACGTAGTCCAAACATACATACCATAATGATGTGCTATAAAGTGTAAAAATGATTTGTCATAGAGATTGTGTACAGAAACAAAAATGAATTAATGAATAAACATTCCGAGAACTCCGTTAAGAGAAGTGTGTGCCAAAATGTCACCTCATCCGAAAGAAGCGTGGCATGATATTTTAAGAAAGTGTAATATCTAAGAATATAAAGGCAAACGACAGACACAACGAAGACGCTACCAACTCTATACATAATAATCTCATACAAATTTACAACACCAGAGCGAATTGATAAAGGAAGTTAAATTTTAAAGTCTACAACTAATATGACACGACTGACGAAGCACTTGAACAAGCGTAGCAATAAAAAAGTTCGTGTGAATAAAATAGCTAAATCTTTGTTTATTCAAAACCAGTTTTGTGTGATTCGCAACGCGGATTTATTTGGACGCGCAAATTAACTACCAAATGTGAATAATCGCCCACTTTTTCGGAGTGCGAACTGCATGAACACTTTGATTTAAAGCAATAATAAAGCGGCTCTGCATGCTGATAACGGCGTAACACAAGATACAACAATCCGAATGATAAGAATAGTTAGTTCATATTATAAATACTATGTAATTGGCGACAAATATTTGATAAATGATGTCAATCAAGGTCATAGAGCAGTAATGATGTAACCGCAACAACAATAGACATGGATTAATTTGTACGTTTTTACGGCTACCAACACAACTTGCGTTGGGCGTCAATCGCAGAATGCGACAGAACCTTAGCATCGAGATGACATCATGATAACATGTCTCCGTGATAAGCAAGGGCCTCGCTGTAATCTGTATTACTTGTGCTATCGCATAAATGTACACTAACTAACCTTTCTTGGCATGTTTTTCGCGTTCCTTTTCCTTTTCCCTCGCCTTCTTGTCTCTCTTCTCGCGTTCTTGCTTCTCTTTTTCCAGTCGCTTCATCTCTTTCTTGATATCCTTTTCGCTTTTCTTCGACTTGCTGTCGTCGATCTTCTCGGACAGGATGAAGGTCCCCGTTTGGACCTTCGTGTCCGTCTCCTCCTTCGGCCTCATCGTGTATCACAAACCGCGCGACACTATCAACTCACACAAGGATAATGTAATTATAGCAACAGAATCCCCTGTAAATGCACTCTCCAAGAATTTATCTCGACGTTTCGTTAGCGTGAAGAATTTCAATTCGGCACAGAGCGGGTGCGCGGCGGTGGCGACCGAAGCTTTATCGTACACGTAGCTGCGAGCGTTGTCGCTATTGGCGAAACGGTATCGAAATTATCACTGGCACTCTTGAACGATTTCAAAAGCAAAGTGCGCGGATGATAGATAGATCGATCGCTGCGGCACTGCGGAGTAGCCGAAACGCGCTGCGCACCGACCGTGACTGAGTCTCGGCGAGCACTGGCGCCCCTCTGGCCTCGGCACTGACTGCGCGCCGGCCGCCGAGCGACGCCGGCACACCATGCGCAAGCGACGCGTGCCGCCGTGCGCCGCCGCCCGCCTCTAACTCTATAAATAAAGCCTCACTTCCTATATAGCATAGAATCAGAAGACGATTTATGGCCATTGAACCCATGAAAGCATTTCGCGGCCTATGACTAACACCGAATTTCAAATAAAAAATTCCAATTTCATATTTGTGTTTACATTCGCGACTTTCGATGCCAAGGTTCCAAATCAGCGTCATTTATTTGTGAATGTTCCTTCGGCCAAGGTTGGAAATATTAAAAAGTCTTGATCCAGTTTATAATGTTATTTGTGAAATAACAACATGTTCTCAGGAAGTCAGTAATTATTAACTCTCTTTTTTATTCGCACTTTAGTAGCTAATCTGGCTGTGGCTGCCAATTGCTGCCAGTATGGCGAATAATAAACAAGAGACAATTTGGCCGGCGTGCACAATAAAAATCGTCTCCTTAAAATTTCAACAGAGTTGAATGCCGACAATGCCTGACCAAAGATGGTGCGTCGACCGATAAATAATGGAAGCAAAAACTTTTTGGAAACTTGGCTCGAGACGCATTTAAGAACTGCGCAAGTTACAACGAACAGCACACCGCACAAATTTAATTGGAGAAATCAAATAACGAAAATATATTTTTTACAAAATGATTAAGCTCAGTGATTCACAGTCGAAGGTCGTGATAAGTAATCCACATTACTTTTATCGATAATGTCCGGATTTAAAAATAGTAAGAGCATTTCTGACGTATTTAATCATGTATGTCTGAGGCCAAAATGTATATTTGCAAGTTGTAATAGAAAGCAGTTAAATTATATTTAATTTCATTTGTAACGAACATTACGCAAAGTACAAATAAGTAAGCAAACTATAGAATATCGGATTAGAAAAGCTTACGTCAGTCGTATTATGTCATAAAAAGGCTTCTTCAAACGTCCATAAGCGACAAGTAAAATGTGTATAATCTCTGATGTGCATTAGTAACTTTTACTATTATTGAGATCTTAAAACCCAGAGCATCTAACCACGTTGATTGCTTAGGACATCATCTAACTAACCGCTAACCTTAACCAGCACGAAGAGGTTTAGCATTTTATCCAAAAGACGAATTTATGCACAGAGGGCACTGCAACGCACAGTAAATTTGAATCAGTGGCCACTCTGTATTATATGATAGATAACAGATTAAAACCAACTTTAGCTTAAGGCACAATCTCTTAAAACGATCTGTGGGAATAGTCCTTTCATTTTATTGATTTATGTCGTCGTAAAGTGCTCAAATCCACAGTGCCTAATAAATATAGAGTAGTTTATATTTGTTGGGCTTGAAAATATCTTATATTTTAAATTGGACACGTTCCAAGAACAATAAGATACGCATGGTGCTCTCGTACTAGTGACCTTTAAAACAAAATCCAATTATTACGAGGGTAATGTAAAGCAGGGCCTTTGAGTTCGTTAACATAAGACTCGCGGATAATTGGTATAGCGTTACAACTCGATGTCAACACGACGCGACCCCAAACATGAACAGAATAAGTAGCAAAGAATTGCCGAAGCGAGACTTCGCAAGCTTTTCTCTACATACCTACAGCATGTAGTGTATTATTATTTAAATTGTTTACATAAAGAGTCCTAAGAAGCGAATAAAGAATTAGTTAGGAATCTTGTAGAAATGTACCCATAACTGAAAATCACAAAGAGTTGTGATACTGTATACTCTAAGGACGTATTTCTAAAAATAATACGTCAATTGAGAAATATTTCGTTAACCTACATAATATAAAAAAACAACGAGTTGCACTCCGGGAGTGCCGGCAGAAGTGACAACTTGAATATTAAACATTGTGCATTTTTGATATTTTGGAATAGTTAGGGAATAATTTTGCACGAATTGCTTTAATTATCAGTATAAAAGTACTATCATTTATGTGGTAAAATACAATATTCATTTATTGCGCTATTACACAAACATGACAATTCTCCCTCCGTCTTACGAATTTTCGATCAGGTCACGTGTCCTGACGCGAGTTTAACATTTTTTACCCATCACAAAAAGTGCACAACGCCGCTAAAGAAGTTTTCACTTCAATATAATTATATTTGTTAGAAATAACTAATGATTCAGTCAGCCTCTATGGCGTAGTGGTTAGTGTAACCGACTGCCACGCCTGAGGTCGCGGGTTCGATTCCCGCACAAGTCAAACATTTGTGTGCATGAACATGAATGTTTATCTTGGTCTGGGTGTTTTTATGTATAATATGTATGTATTTACAAAAAAAAAAAAATAGTATATATGTATAATTATCCATTGTCTAGTATCCATAGTACAAGCTCTGCTTAGTTTGGGCTAGATGGTGTTGTGTGTATGTGGTAGAATATTATATTATTATTATATTAATGATTTGGTTTTCACCCTTGTAAGTTATGAAAGAGTCGGACAGAGCAACAAACAATCATACACTTTAGAATCTTAATTTATAAGACGGTTTCACTAAACCTGCTTTCACATCTAGGTGCACCGGTGAAACTTCGAAATTATTTTCCCAGCACTGTACAATTAAATTTGCACCACGTAATGCATAATAAATTGATGTTCTCGCATATCAATAAATCGTCCCGCACATGGAGTGAGATATGTGCCACGTTGAACGAGAGGAACGCCAATGATTACCCCTGATTACCCTTGGCGATAACCACGCGATAAAGCCCAAAGGAGGACGGCTGCAGTCGACGTGAGGCTTCGAGAGAGCGAACACTCAGATTAAGCGTGTAATTAAATCTGACTGAAGAAAGTCCGGATAAGCTTGATAGATATTCTATATAACCGGAGCTGGGCCCTACTTTAACTGAAAGTTTGTTATTATTAAAGACCAGCCTTGCAGACAAAGGAAAGCTGGCGGCTAATAGATTTGCCTGTGGCAACTATAATAACCGGGATAATTAAGTCGATGTAATTTATTCTCATTTTGTATGTTTTTATAGCATTACTGTATTAGAACTCTAAATAGACGATCAGGAAGCATATTATTCATCCCATCTTTTAAAAAGAAAGCCACATAGCTATCCTTTTACCAGTTATCAGATGGGATGTAGAGACGGCCGTGTCTAAGTGTACGCAAAACTTGCTGACGTAAGATGAGATGTAGAGCCTCGTCCGAACTTTGTAACGACGACTTGGCAACCATAGGCATTGTGCAACACAACTATTACTTATACGTGTAATAATCAAACGCCAAAGCTCAATCACAGGTTTCGAAATCATATGTTATGCGTCTTCTACGTACAGCTTTTACTGGATTGGTCCATAGTACAGAGTATAAAATAGGTACTGAATTACTTGAAGAGTTTAGAACCATTCTCGTAATCACGTATGCATTCTCTCTGACTAGTCAATTACTTCGCTCAGTTTATTGTCTGTGGATTTTGGAACGGTACTATAAACCTTACGATGTTATGTTAACACTACTCATTCGCGAATGGGTAATAAGTTTCGTAACTGTTATGAAACAACGTAGGTACCTCTACATAGCTAGCGACTCAACATGTGAGAAGCTTTGTTTCGGGACCGCCTACTGAACATGAATATGAAAACTGCTCTCGAACTACACATACTAAATGACCATGTAGGCTATTAATTATTACTAGCAGTCGCCTTGTGCTCGAAATTCGACCAAAGTTTGCCTGTAAGATATTGCTGATATATGTCATTATATATTGATATATGAAAGCATAGTTACGTGCTTTGACTGCGTGTGTTAAAGTGTGCGTGTAGTGTTTTTTCAATTTTTCATTAATTTAATGTATTTCTAATGCATATTTTATATAAATATTAGGATTCGCCCCTCCTTCTCCATACAAATTTAACTGTGCCAAATTTCATACTCCTCCGTCCGCGCAATTTTCGTAAGAAGAGGTACAAAGTTTTTGCTTCACGTATTAATATATAGATTCTCTTTAACTTACAACCTAAATGGCAGTCAGGAGAGATTTTGACGTGCAATTTGAAGTGGTTTTTCTTTTTCCGAACAATTCCTTTTCAAGTCAAACAGACAATGTTTAGTGATGTGCAGATAAATTGTCCAGCAGTGGACGTATCGACATCATACAAAGGTGTGTGGTGGCGGCGCCGCGACGCGCTATATACGGTACGTTTCCGGGAGCGCCGACCTGCACTCCGGGACATTTCGCCGACGACGCCCTGTCGCAGTGTCGCACCACGTGTCACTACGCGTTTAGTGCACATTCTGTCCTACATCCTTCTTCCTAGTAGCTGCTTCAGCTAAATTTAATTCAAATAATAATATTACACCGCAAAGACGTTGGATGTTTTCTTGTAACTCAATCACACATACAAATCCTGATTGGAATTAAATTTAAGTGGGTAGATAATTTATATTTTTAAATTAGCATACGCTTACGTCTATTTCGGCAAATGCAAAGCTTCGAAGACCCGGAACAAACCAATTAATTGGACAATAAAGATTGAGCTTGAGCGCTTCCTTAAAAAAAAAAAACAAAGTTTATCGTCGTCAAGATAGACACCGCTTTGACGATCCGTTTTATAATCTAGTTGAAGGTGATTATCTGGAGGGAGCTTTCACACAAAGATTACTTTCATGTTTAAAATTGTATAAATAAAGAGTGATTTCACGTCTCAATTATAAATTGATTGAAATTCGATCGATAAACAATTTAATTGAAAACTAACATGAATTGAACCCTGTCGGAGACCTGGTACTGTTGACAACTTTGTCAACATTTACGATATAATTTCATTTGCAAATACAGTAAAAAGTTTATATAATTTATGGAGCAAGAATTCGGAACGAAACAAGCAATGTAAGCAATCCATTTAAAATTCACATGCGCATATGTAACCGCATAGTACTACGACCGCAGGTTATCTTATCATGCAGCATTTTATAGTTTGTTGCTGATTGCTAAACAGCCAATCGTGTTACTTTTGTAAAAACATGTGGATCACGGCTTCGATATAAAGAAAACATAATTTATTATAAAATTAACCAACTGGTTTTTTAATGGGTTATTAATATTATGCAATATTATCGTACATGGTTCTCCTTTCGGCGAATTTTATGTAATAGAATACTTTAATGAAAGCGTGAATTTGTTTAGTTGTTTGCGGTGAGTTCTAAGAAACGACTCTACCATTATTCAAGATAGTATTAATTTGTCTGAGCATTTATGAGAAAATGAACGAGTGCTCGTTTAAAAAGAAAATAGATCAATAAGTATTAATGTATAAATGTATAAGTGTCATAAAGTTATATTAAACTAGCTTTTGCCCGCGGCATCGCTCGCTTGGGTATAGTACTTTTTGCCGGATGAAGGTTCTCTGTCCTTTTCTGTACACCTGACAACGTGAATGCGAAATTTTATGATGATCGTTTGAGTAGTTAAGTAGTGAAAGCGTAACAAACAAACAAACTTACAATCACATATTTTATAATATTAGTTAGGATTGTTGAATAAGAGTTTAGCTAATGTTTAATGGATTTTAATGAAACTTTACAATATATAGATGGCGACTGGCGTAGTACTTTAAGTGGTCGCCTGGCCAATGCCGCCGCGCCGCCGCGCCGAATTTCGTGGGTTTGTTTTGAGTCACGGTGTTCTTTGTGTCCGTTGTATGAATTTTTGGAAAGTCCCCCGCGACACAGCAGTTATTTCTAGAGCGGGAGTTGTAAAAAAAATATAAACCACGCCCAGGATTGTCATATAGGATATTTATACCCTATAGGACCGTCAGACTCACGATGGTGAAGCAGAAGCTACTTATAAGCCTAGTTTTAAACTAGAATCGACATTCGCATTCACAGACAGATATTTATTACAGCTTGATTGATGATAGACAATTTGGAAGATCATTGGCGTAAGTGTTAATGCCTGTCCTATAACCGATCATTAGGTCTCAAAACGGTGCCAACTAGTTTAATTTCCGGGTAGAATAAATTAGTATTAGGTTTATCCGGTACCAATCGCACCGTATCAGATCAGATCAAATGGCTGACATTTCAATTGACCAGTACATACACGCGATGTAAGTGTCCATTCACCTTAAAGTGTTCTCATTAAAATTCACCGAGTACCGTGTAGATATCCTAATTCCAAATTCTAGTTCTGTGTAACGAGTGGGCGGCTCAAACGTTGTTCTAAAGCATTCAAATACATACCGCCGTCAGACCTAGGTCCTGCCGAAAATAAATAGCAGAGATTGACATTAAACCGACTCAGTAGCTTTCAATAAAACTTTGAAGGGTTTGGGCTAAAATAAATGAATCTGAGTAGATACACGAATAGCGCAATGCTTCAAATGATCACTTCATTATTTTAATGACTCGGAACCTGTGCTCGGAACAGAATAGTAGTCCTGAGTTCGGATATTGTTGTTTCAATATTTCTTAAGTTAGCAGTGCCCATATACAAAGGAAAAATACCTGTGTAATGTATCTAGTCAAATTTACTAAAATACGAGGAACTTATTCCCTGAATATTAGGTACAGTGAAGCCTTACATCAAATTTTATCCATGAGCAAAGCCGCGAGCTGAACCTCTGGTTCTATAAACATGTAGCAAGTGTCCGTGCGACGCGACGGCTGGAAACTAAATTACTTCGTCATTCGGCTCACTCGTGTAACGTGAAATAATATAAACGTACAACTTTTATTCGGCGGTCACGTTTTGTGGTTCCTCTTACTTCACGCTCGTATTACCTACGTTACGTGTAACAAATTATATGGGTTTTGTTCGATTTTTTTAATATTCATATCACAAAGAAAATAAACATATACTATTAAGTATATTTAGACACAAGAATTTACAAGTCGTAAAATGGGAACCAGAACGTAGCCCTGTGGTATCCTCCGTGGCGCAGCGGTAGTGAATGCGACTGCTGTGCATGAAGTCTCGGGTTCGAATCCAGGGTCGGGCCAATAAAAAGTTATTGGGTTTTTCTGTTAAGAAATGTCAATACGAGCCCAGGGTTAGGAAGTTGGCGGTGTTAGACACCCCCGTGCCTCGGCAAGCACATAAAGCTGTTGGTCCTGCGCCTGATCTCTCTCCGGTCGTGTCGGATTATTCGTTCCATCGGATCATGAGAGTTAGGGAACAGAGAGTGCACTTGTGTTTGCGCACACGCTTGTGCACTATAATATCTCCTGCGCCAATGGTCAGTCTCCGTTAAGATTGGCCGCCGTGACCGAAATTCGGTCTGGACTCTGGAGGACATTATTCAAATTCAAATTCATTTATTTGTTTGCGAATATGGGTACATGAAGATCTTACATAGTTTACAAATGTGCATTGACCATATCCTACCATAAGGCATGCAAAACTAATAATAAACAGTTTAAAATGTACAAATTGAGGTTAGTAGTACCTCAATGTTATATAATAAATTAGGTACAAAACTGAAAATACAATTATAATTTATCTTGTAAAAATTCACTAACAGTATAGTAAGCTTTTGACAATAGCAATGTTTTAACTTTTTTCTTAAATATGTTAATATCTGCTATCTCGAGGACTGATCTAGGCAAATGGTTATATATGCGTGGTGCCATGCAAAAAATACTTTTATTATTATAAACACCCAATATAAGTTTTAAATTATATTTTTTATTATCACCTAACTGACACTAGTGTCTTTTCATCTATTAACAGTTCAATTTGTTCATCTTTATGTATCATAAATTCTTGACAATGTCAGACTGTTGAAGGCTAATTTAAGCACCTATCTCAGCGGCTATTTCCATTTAACTGTGGTACGCCGTATAAAAATCGTCTGTTCTCATTTCGATTATTACGTTGCCAATGAAGGCTGTGTTCAACAACCGGTAACATTCGAATGTAGGCTTTATAATTATAAAGGCTCCGACGAGACTCCATGCCAGTGTGGCCGGCTCGCCTTCACCTACTTATTGAAATTCGTAATTAAACGACTCCCTGACTCATCGTCATTATGAGCCATAAATCCACGTCTGCTCATAATAAACATCTCTCTAACGCCACCGAAAGCAAAAGTATACAATTAAAAGTTTAAATTGCTCCACACAAACTAGTTTGAGAGCAAATTAATGAACAACCAATCTATACTAATATTATAAAGCTGAAGAGTTTGTTTGTTTGGTTGAACGCGCTAACCTCAAGAACTACTGGTCTGAATTGAAAAATTATTTTAGTGTTGGATAGCTCATTTATCGAGGTAAGCTATAGACTATATAACATCACGCTACGACCCACGGGGTCCACGCAGTAATCATAAACGCG
Organism: Catocala sponsa; assembly: GCA_963564715.1. NCBI lineage: Eukaryota > Metazoa > Arthropoda > Insecta > Lepidoptera > Erebidae > Catocala > Catocala sponsa. The sequence continues at coordinate 5,993,844 of OY751349.1, forward strand.
GGTGAAACCGCGGGCACATCTAGTCAAATATAAAGATGACACTCAATGCCAATACGCCAACGAATGAAACTCGATAGATAACCTTACTAGACAACATGCCACTGTACACATTGTATACATAACAACATACAATTACGTAATGACGTGATGAAATTCGCAAAACATATACACAGTATATAATCAACAGATTTGTAATGTGATGTGGACCGATTTGGTCCAAGCCTCGGGGCTTTAGCGGCTGAATTGCACCTCCTCACGGTCTAGTGTTAAGCCCGCTGTGATTACGATGTAGCCTCGTCTAGCCACATTATTTTAGTCTATTCTTAGCACGAAATTGTATAGTCATACGTAATCTAAACAGTACTTGAACGCCTACAGCTATTACCTCAATAGGACGACAAAAATCTGGTTGTTCTCAATTTATCAACGAGCCAGATTGTTGTCAGTGTTAGTTTTGACCTAAAATATTCAAGACTATACATACGTATTCAGTCGCGTGTATTTTAAACAGCTAAGCGTTAGATTTGAACAATGGACATGGAATCGTAGACATTTTTCCTTAACCCTAAGCTGACTGACACCGAGGTCGGTGGAAAAGTAAGCGGTTACTGTAGAGAAGTGCTGGGGTATAAGTAGTTGTCGATGTTACAAGAGAGAAGTCGTACGGCACTGTTAACGACTGGCGCCCTATGCTGATATTAAAACAGTTTCTGAAGGATCTCAGTCAACCCCTTTCCCGAGCGCTATGATATGTCCTTCTTCAAACGAGGTTTAAAGAGAGTTCTTCTTTCACGGTAGGCAGCGGCTTTGCTGTGTCCTGACATTGCTGAAGTCCATGAGCAGCGGTTACCACTTTCCATCAGGTGGGCCACTTGCTCGTCTGCCACCAAAGGCAATAAAAAAAACTAAAAAAAAAACTAAATTAACCTCAGCAACACAACAAAAATTTATTTGACTACGGTTTTCTATATAGGCACTTCTGTAGGTTTCGTGTTTACGAATTCTGCTGTGAACGATAATGTGTGGACTGTCTAAAACACGACCACCAACGGAGATATCTCATCCAATAACCCTGAGAGTACAATAATCACTGTAAATATTGCTTGCCTTTTGGTCACTTAAATAATAATATATGTATTCTAATATGCTCGTAATAGCAGGCGATATCAGTTAATAGTTGGTCATTTCAACGTTAGTAACTAGAATTCTAATCAAAATAACTATCTTATTTACAAACTAAACATAAGAAATCAAATCGAAGTCTTCCAAAAGGATTTTTTGCCTCGTCAAATCTAGGAGGAAATTAATTTCGTAAAGGCTTTATGTTATACATAGTGTTCTATTATATAAGTTTGTAGCTCTATGCTAGATCTAGGTTACAATATCCAACAGTGAACAGTCAGTTATAATAAAGTAGATCTCGACAATTTCCAAGTGGAAACAATAACTTTATTGTAGCGGTGGTGTTGCGGCCGGGACACACTTTCTTAACTATTTAGGAAAGTGCTGGTGCGAAGGCCGTTCGCGAGTACAGGCGCGACTAACTTCAAATCTCTCGATCAAAATTTACACAGAATTTCGATCACAGTCGATTCTAGCTTTGATCATTAGTACCCACGTACAACATATTCAACACAAGCAATCAGAATAATTTACCGTTTTTTTTGCACATGTGTATACATATATGCAAATGTAAATAATTCATTAATACCGTGCATAACTTACATATAGATTAACATAAACGTGTCAATACATAATATGTACGTTCTGCACGCAACACAATTGATCAAATGAATTGTGATCTTCATTTCTTTGTAAGATGGTATGATTTTTTATTGATGGTATAGGTAAAGTGCTTCTTTTTTTATTTGTTTGGTCAAGAAACAATATCACAATATGTTTTTCTTTTGAAACTGTTATAAAAATACCGTAGGAGCTATTATATATTATTCGGTTTTTACACCATGGTGATTACACCATGTTTATAATACCGAAATCAGGTACGTACTTCGATCATTTGATCGATGGGTACGTATCTTAAAGTATTGTAAACCATCCGTTTTACAATACTTTAAGGTACGTACCTGTTCCGAATATTGGGAACGCAGTATGGAACCTGGCTTTTTTATTAAAATAAGACCTGCAATTATCTGCAATTGTATTTGTCGAAATTCGTTTAGGAAGCTACTGTAAGCAGAAGCATCAGTGATCTTTGCCCCTTTTAAACAAAGTTAGCAACACGCGAACATGTTATATGCATGTTATGTGTTCATAGGCATCGGTACGTACCATTCATTAGACGGGACGGAAAGCTTCGTTTATTTCCATGTATAATATGACAATTATTAACAGTATGAATGATTCAACATCAGTTAAGCGGTCAAAACATAACAAACTAAGAGTTAGTCTCACATTTATTTATTTTATTTTATTTATTTGGTTCACCAACAACTGTATACACAATTACTTACACATAATACAAACTTATAGAAAAAACATTGTGTAACAATTACTTATAGGTAAACACCACATGAGTTATTTAAATGTTAACAAAATTAACTTATAATCTAAACACGGTTGCTAATATAACACAAGAATAAGAATAAGAAAACTATGCATGGTAAAAACAAAATATACAAAAATAACAAAAAAGATACTAAGATAGAGCTAGCTTGTTGTAATTTTAAATTTTAAATTATCATGACAAGAATGATGACAATAATTTCGACTAATTCGACAAAAATAAAAAGATAAAATTCACGTTTACAACATTTAGTAATTAGTTTGAAGATCTCTTCTAAAGCAAACGGTATGACCCTTCTTGTTATTTTTTATAATAATATTATCGGCAACATCCTAATATTGTAATGCATTAGGAGTATTTAGGAGTCAATGATCAATGTATTACGGCTCTTGTAAAGGTACGCCGCGGGTGACATGCGCAAGTTGGCATTTACGTGGGTTGTAAACATCGTGTAAACGACCGATTCGAGCCGCCTGCGTCAGTAGCCCGTATGATATTTATTGATTATTGACTATATGATATGCTAGTCTTCATATATATCCCGCGTCTACGTACTCTTAAGCCCGGTACCTATATCAAGAAACGAATTACCTTAGGTAAATTTTGACATCATTATCACTAGCTGTGCCCCGCGGTTTCACTCGCGTAAATCCCGATACCGGGGAAATGTCGGAATAAAAGTAGCCTTAATCAGGTCTCCAGCTATCTACATACTAAGTATCATCTCAATCGGTTCAGTAGTTTTTGCGTGAGAGTAACAAGCATCCATCCATTCATCCATCGGTCCTCACAACCTTTCATATTTATAATATTAGTAGGACAGAATATGTGCCAATAATTAATTGCCCGTAGCTAAAACGACTTGTTTCTTGATATAGGAATCGGACCTTAGTAATGTAGTGCTTGTGTTGGCGGGTGTACTGTGTAACCGGAGCAGGCGGCGGAGCATGCGATCCCGCGACACCGCCACCGGACACCGGCGTGCCGCTTCACCGGACATCAGCTCTGCGAACCTAGTTGCTGCCGACGCGCCTCGCCTTCACCCACCAGTACGCACCATAACTATTCTACGCCACCTTTTTGATAATAACCTTTGCGACTTACACGAAAAGTTTAAGTCATCAAACAAGACCTGACATTCGAAATTTGACCCTAAAGCTGGCATTCGCAAAAAATAAAACAAACTTAGCAGAAATCTTTTTTCTTTATACTACTAAGGTGGCAAACAACCATACCCCACCTGATGGTGATGAATAATAATACTCTATTGAAAGGAATGTAACCTGGTTCAAAGGACATGATTACAAGAAACTAAAACTTATCAAGGCGGCTCCGCACTAATCTTCGCGAATTTCTTTTGTTGACAAAAGCCTTGTTGCCTCTTGTATCGATTTAAATATCTACAACGCTGTCGCATAAAAAATACATTATGAATTGATTCTAATAAATTCAATAGCCTAACGTATAATGCCAAGTGTCCAATAATCTAGTACAGAAAGCAAACGCCCCTTATACTTAGATCATCCATATATTATGAACACACTGACAACCTTTATCGACTGTCACTGATGTTCATGGCCATCAAAATCTTATGTGTTCTTTGAAATATTGAGAGCACCTTTTCCCGATGGGGTCTCCTGATCAGCGTTTTGCATTTCCCTTTACTTCAACGAGATGATAACAATTAAAAGGAAATTGTCGTGCGTTACTTGCTGTTATTTTCTCATACTCAATCTTTTTCCTGAACATAAAAACTAAAATAAACGTAACTTTATTAATCATTTAACGTTCACGTTTATAAGTATTACTTTGTGACTTTTTTCTTTTTATTTATTTTTATTTTGCTCGTCAAAATGACCACACTCCACCTGATGGTAAGCAGTCGTGTGGTCTAAGAGCAGTGGCCTCCACACCACCCCCACAGTAGCCGAGGCGATGTTGAGGTCTCTACTTTGACGGCCTGAGAAGATGCTTTTTCACGCCCCGCTTAAAGGACCCAGGATTGAAGGAAGAAGGAAACACGTGCCTTGGCAGAGAATTCCATGCCTTGGTCGTTCGGCAGAGGTATGAGGACCCAAACTTTCTGGTACGCGCTCTAATCGACTCTACCGTGTAAGGATGGCATCTGAGCCCAGCACGCGTTGTTCTGGATAGGAAAGGGGAGGGAGGGATAAGGTGGAATAACTCTTCAGAGCACTCCCTGTGGTATATTCTGTAGAAACATGCCAATGGGGCAATGTCCCTACGGAGTTGCAGAGGTTCCAGTGAACTCGTGACCTTTGGATCTCCGATGATACGGACAGCCCGCCGCTGTAACCGGTCGAGAGCGTCCAGCAAGTACTGCGCGGAGCCATTCCAAAGATGAGAACAGTACTCCACGCAAGGGCGCACTTGTGCCTTATACAATAGGCACAGATGCCCAGGCGTGAAGAACCGCCTCACCCTGTTCAGAACTCCGAGTTTTCGCGAAACTTGCTTAATGACGCTCTCGATATAGGTTTTCTGATTAAGGGAACGGCAAAGATCCATACCTAAGATGGAGAGGCTGTCACGTATCACCAATGGAGTGTTCAATCAAATAATTTAAAATTCCTTTTACACTTCAGGCTACTCCAGCAGGAAGTGTAATCCCTGTGTCGCAGGTGCTTTACAAACATTAATACAATAGAAACAAAGAAAACGGATAGCTGGTCAAGCTGTCTATGAATTCTTAAAACGCTTCGCGCGAATGAACTTAAAACTGACGACATATCGAAAGATGTGCCAATCATATTTACAATATTTTTGGCATTTGCCTCATTAAAGAGGTCCAACTACGCGACTTTTAAATACCATCACGTCATTCGTAATTAACCGCTGTATAACAAAACTCGCAAGAGAGCGAGCTTAACCTTGACAAGCCATTTCCATACCGTTTAATTCATCTCATTCGTCAAACAAAATAATAATCCGTCCATTTATCGAGCACGTGACAAAATCTTATAGACACGGTAATTAGTATGTAAGTTATAGATATTGCACAGTCCAGTGTGATTCATATATGAAATTTTCCAAAGACGTGATCACCTATGACTGGAACACGACGCGATGGTAGGTATCAGATAGTGGCAGATACATTTGCATTAATTACCGAATTGACCTACTTCAGTTCCATTGAACACGGCTGCTTAGTATCTATAATGCGAAATATGCAATCGACTCCTTATGTCCTTCATTCGTCATTTACCGGTGCCCAGACAATATGCGTAATCATTGTCTCGATATGTTTAAAAATTTTTTGGTAGCAGCTTTTATTATAAACTGCCCTGAAACTAAACACAAGCCTCTTTCTCAGAATGAGCAGTAGCGGTCACAACATTAAGTCTGGCACTGGTCAAGAGTGTTTTGGTAGGTTTCGGACATAGGTATGTACAAGAATATTCTGGTAATCTTCCAGGCGTGTATGTATGTTGCCTAACAATATATACATAAGTAATTTACTTTCAATATGTAGTTAGCTTAGTAACGTTATAACATATAGCGTGAATGCCCTTTGAAATATTTCTAGGTTATTGATGCTTCCATACTAGTAACGGTTATATTGGAAGGGCAGCAAATTTTAAGGGTGTAACGGAACCTAATTATAGCCGTCGCTATATGTATTTATAGACACGTTGCCTATACTGTATCTTCTGTACCTATTAACTATTAGGTTGAAATGTGCTACAGCTGGCTACATTAAAACACTTGAATAGCATACCACAATCTACCGTGTATAATTCCAACTTGTCCAAAATATTACCTGTAAGAGCACCAGAATATAAACAACGCATAATACTGGCCGATATAAGGGCATCCATTTAACCATCGCAGTAAATACAGTCAGATCGACCTAACGTCAGATATTATTAAACAGAATCGAATTAGCCAGAGATGATATATCTGACGATAAAAATAACAACCAAGTCTTCAGTAGTCTTGTAATACGAGGTTAAATGCAATATTTTTTAATTTATGCCCATAGGTGCCTTTTCCGTTTTTGTCTTGACAGTCAGTCGAAATGACTATACTCCGTCTGCTGGTAGTGAAGGAAAGGCAACCATTCAAATGCTGGCCTTCAACACGTTTCTATTTGGCACTACAACATACTGTTTATCGATCCTAAAACAGTACCACACCATTGTACACTGACCGCGTTTATTTGCATAACTCTACAAATAACTCTATCAAGTTAGCTTTTAAAAGGAATTCGTAGCGGAATTACTGGCTAGCGATAAAATTATTTGGTATTAGCGATCGTATAAAGTAACATTGATTTTTAAACTGTTCGACTATTACCGTGCACTAAAAATACCGAGAGGGTAATTGACCGTGTGGTCTGCAGTTATAAATAGAGCCACCCTGTCTTAGGTGGGTGTCGTACGGAACGAGAGATTATAGAAGTGAGTGACATCGCTGCTATAGGTATGCGACTGCGAGTATTTGAGCCAAAGCTTTGGAGCGCCGTATACCAGAATACCAAGTAATGTATGCAAGATACATGTATGCAAGATACGTGTATGTAGTAAAGATGTTGGATGTTCTCGCAGTGTGAAAATGTAGTAACTACAGAGACGACTTTAACAAGGCAATTGGAATGGGCTATAGGGCAGCAATACGTAACAAGGCAATAAGGATTATGATAAAGTGGCTCTAGTGGCCCTAATGGCCCACAATGGATTGCATAGGGATGATGGTGATCGACATACGCAATAGATCTAACGGAACCCTATTACTCTCGCTTGGGTAGATATGCAAATTTTCAAAAGGACTTTAGGTATTTACGTTTATTAATCAATACAACATCTTTGATGAATTCTCGCTTGTCTCTAAAAGATAGACGTATTTGTGATATAGTCAGAGAAACCAATAGATACCAACTTATGCGGTATTGAAAATCATCAGATCATACAAGCAGTAGTCACAAAATATTGATTTGTCCTTTTAACACGCTTTCTTTACCTGAAGAAAACGCAGACAAACAATCACCTTCGTATTAATAACAATAGTTAGGATGACATTGAATTAGGTCTTAATATAATTATTTATTATTATTAATCTATACTAATATTATAAAGCTGAAGAGTTTGTTTGTTTAAATTAGTATTTGTTATTAGCTGTTTTGTCTGCTTTTCAAACCTACTTCAGTAATTGCGTAAAATCACTGAACAGCGAAATGTGGTTTTTTGCTTCATAGTAATAAAATCAGCACTGTACATAAACTGTCCCTCTTTTCTGTGTGGGAAATGTTAGGCCATAGTCCACCACGCTGACCCAATGCGAGTTAGCATAATGCACATAGCTTCGAAAGCACTATGGAGACCTCTCACACGTACAGGTTTCCTTCACCGTCAAAGCAACCGACAATCAACTGTTTAATACGCAACCTCGAGAAGTCAAGTGTGCGTGCTTTAGAATTGACCTCTGCGCGGCAGTCTAACGGTCTCTTACTAGGCTAACGCTTTTCTTGCCTAAAATCGAAACTAAATAGGTTCTAACTAAGGTAACTTGTTTTAGGCGAAGATTTGTAAAATACTATATAATAAGTTTAATCTTCAGACGTAGAAATAGTTATTTCAGATTCTCTTTCGTACGATTTCGATAATAATTTATGTATGCACAAAATCAAACGTCACGCCTAATCGATTGCTTTTACGAAAGGTTTTAAGTTCAAGATGTATCATAAAAGCACGATCTGTATGACTGGAAATATCTCATTGGAAATATTAATTACTGAATTTATTATAGCCACTTTAGTACTGAACATTAACAAATTGAGCTAACTAATAGTTATAATAAAGAAAATGAGTATGGAGTAAGCAGAGTAAAGAGACTATCACGAATGTTTCTAGTGTGATAAAGTAAATATGACCACTACCACTACGGTTATCGCAAAATTCCCAACGATATTATGCCCGAACGGGGTATTGAACCCGAGACTTTACTATCAACACCAAAACTAAGTACTTAAGTCACATGTGGAATGGAATAGACTGGTGACTTAAGCCAAGCCTAATGCAATAGATTAACATTATTTAATTATATACCATTTATCTTTTGCTTACACCTTTGGATTTGTGGTATGTATGTTACTCTGGGGTAGTAAAAGTAAAACCTTCCTTTTAGTCAAATTGGTGCAGTAATTTTAGAGATTACATTCTACATAGCAAACAAATTTTGCCACAATCCTTACTAATATTATAAATTCGAAAGTGACTCTGTCTGTCTGTCTGTTACCTTTTCACGGCTAAACCACTCAACCCATTTATATGGAATTTGGTACAGATATAGTTTAAAACCTAGGGAAGGACATGGGCTACTTTTTATTGATGTAGGTACCACGCGGGCGGAGCCGCGCGCAAAAGCTAGTATAATATAAGTATAGATAGCACAAATGATGGTTAGTAGATATATCAATAATAACATTAATAACTACATCCATTACATTAATCACCTCCAAAGAATACCAGTTAAACAACTTGTCACTTTTATATTTCCTTATCTGATGATGATGAATGTTTATATTGTATTATATAAAAAGTCTTGACAAGCTTAAATCCTTATCAATTACAGATAAAAACTGCAACCACAATGTCTTTGCGAAGACCTTGCAATATATGTTAGTAGATTCACTGTTTTGTACAATTTGTATTATATATGTCCAGTTTCATTATAATCATGGTTTGCTTTGCCGCTCTTGTTTGTTCAAATAAGAAAGATGGACAGACTTTTATCTTATGGATTAATGCTATTTTAAAGTTGTGAAAAAGGCCAGGACTTAATGATTTGCAGCAGGATAAATGTAGTTTCTGCAACTATGTTAATTCAACTATTTCATCCCAAAAAACTGATAGCTTGGCTATGAAAAAACAGAGTAAGGATTAAAACTAATTACAACCACATAAGTTTATCTAAGTTTAGGTCTTTTTACACTTCTTTATAAGTGACTATTGGTGGCTTGATAATAATCACATTGCTAACTAGATTGAAATATTTTTAAAACCTTTTGTAAAATATATATTGGGTTTAAAATACCAGGTTGTTACTCAAACTCTGAATTTGTTTTTGCATGTGACATCCACACTATATTTGATCAAAATTGATCTACATTTGATCAAAATTGATTCAGCAGTTAACAATATAAAAACATAATAAATGAACAGAGTAATTATGCACAATAAATGGAGCTCTTATCTCTCCAACAGATCATGATTTATGTTACAAACTCTGAGACGTCTGAGTGAACAATAATTAATGTACAGAGATAGTGAAGTGATTACTGTCATTGATGCCTCATAATTGTTTCACACAGCTGACATACACAACAGAGTTATTGATGTGATGTGCACAAAATATGCAACACAAAGTTGTCTGTTTATGACTCAGTATAACATCTGGTAATTAAAAATTATAGTAATTAAAAAAATAATGTACTCAAGTGTATGAATTGATAATACCACACTCTCAAAACTAATAAAATTATGAATGTGTGTGTATATAATTATATTCATGACAGAGCAAAACGCCTTGAATGGTTTAATCATTATTTATAAAATATTGAAGATATTGCTCAATGATAAAAACAAACAATTTGTAGTCAGTAATGACTAGACAAGAGGTTAGATAAGTATTGAGTGTTGTGTCATATACCATGACTAAAGCAGCCATCCAAATTGAATAATAAGTACTTTTTGCATAACAAAAAGCAGTAACTTGTGGTCGCTCCGTGCGCGCAAGGACGCGGCGATTAGCGCCGCCCGCCGTCATCACCTGCCTTGCGAGCCTCCGCTAAATACTTTAACACCTCTTTGCGTAACTGTCACTGCTCTACTAATTTTAATTGTCTGTCTTGATATTTTTATTTAAATCCCTATTTAATTGGACCCCCCAACTTCAATAGTATATATAACATGTGTCAAATCAAATACCAATTGGGCATTATTGAGAGGTATAAAGAATGCTAGTTCGTCACAAGAAAGTAATTATTTTAATCTCACTGTCGAAATATCCGACGCATGAGAAAAATCGATAATTTCACCAATAAACAAGGGGATGTCAGATAGTCAAGATTCTAGTTAGACCAAAGTCAGGAACCGTTCATGCTAGTCAAGAAATTCGTTATAGAATCTCTTTTACTAAACCATTGCTACGCGATAAAATAAACCAACACGAATAAAATAGCCGGCGTACTCACCCATTTTGATACGCTAGCTCGCAAGCCCGAAGATCCGATGAAGGTTTACTTATAAATTATGTTTTTCATTATCACAATTCCACTATTATGACACAGACACTATATAGTTACTAATATAACTTAAAACTTATAAAATCTTCATTAAATTAAATAAAAAAACTGGGCAAGTCGCGCAGCGCTACGCTCCCACTGTCTTGTATCTGTCAGAATGCGCGCGCGCGTTCGGAAATTAGAAACTTAAGTATTTAGTTGCGTTCTGAAATTTACTTCGTTTTTACGAGCACGCTCGTTCGAATCGGTATCGAAACTGAATACATTACAAGATTACGTGACGTCGTAATAATGTATTGCCCACGACTTAGATATAGATCATTATTATTATATCTTTGACCGTACAAGTATTTGTAATTTGAGCAGCTTGTATAACTGGTTAATGTATTAGCGCGTTACACATATTCAGTTAAATACTTAAATTAATACTAACTAGCTTGCCTAACTGGTCTATTATTAGAAATAGCAATATGCTGTAGATCGTTATCGTCCCATTTAGCAGATCAGCTCATCAGCTCAATTGTATCATTATTCATTACCTACTAATGTTAGAAGACGCCGTTGAAGATGTTACAATTTACTGAATTTTTCTTCAAATCGATTGTTTAGTTGAGCTTATATTAATGCAACAATTTGCGTATTGAAGCTAGCTATTCCCACTATTATAACTGCGTTCGAGATAATGTTATTTATATTTTCGATATAGGATATTTAACATCAAGCTACGATCTGACAGAACCACGTTATATGACTAAGTACCTATATAACAGATTAACGCGGGTGAAACCAGCGGTTTTACCCGCGTTTGATGACTGACACCGCGGGTCACACATATAAACAACATCTTTATAATTAGATAGCCTGCATTTAATTATAAGAGCGTTGTTTATTCGTACTCTAGTCGTGACTAGTAGCGATTTCAGTCTTTACGACAGTGTTAAAGCTCCGTTAGCAGTACCTAGGTACCATAGATATAATTATTTCTATGCTAGGTACCTATAATAAGAGCCGGCTTTTCCAAGGCGGGGATGTACTATCCTCTTACTGGAAACCGGCGTAAGAGTAGAAACACTGTCACTTTCGTTACTTATATAGTTTAATATTGTTCATTCAAGAGTTACGGTACTGTCCACCAAACAGCTTGTAATATATACCACCATTGACTCCCAATGTTTGCAAGAAGCTATAGGACGCTTTCTACTTTTCTTCGTCTTTGACCTGTACCCGCTCTGCACACGACGAGGTGAAACAATTGACGGACGGTTGCGTGACTCATCATCTAATCACGTGAATATCTCAAGTCAAATCATGCTACTTGATTATAATACGTTGTTACAGATCGACAGATTATTGTGAAATTTCTCCGTATTCTTTTCACGAAGTGCTATTTATACCAGTCAAGGGTAGTTATATAGAGTAATAAGGTATTTACTTCTGTTTGTATTGGCTGTATGAAGTCACATAACCGGCAGGCATTGAAGTGGACGGCTTATTTTGTCAATTTTCCAAAGGGATCAATAATACTTACTAATCAGCGTAAGATTCCCCTGTTCGTCGTTAATATTACTCCTGTGCCGGGAGTGCGGTTTTTGGTTGATAACGGGAACATTTGACAATAGACATTTAATTCTACTATCTCTTTTTATAAATATTACACAAAATAGTGATTGTCTATGGTTCGATCGTACGTAAAACAAGATACTTATCTACTTATTAAGTAGGTTTATTCAAGTTTGCTCCACAACAAAAACATGCATAATTATATTGCTATTTTAGTATGTTCTAAAATATGTACCTTATCAATACAACGGTTAAAATACCAAAGTTAACGCTACATTTTATCAAATAACCATGTAGGTGATACTGGGAAACAATAGAAGAGGACCAATGCGGAAATAAAACCGTCGGTAAAATAAAAAAATAATGTCCTCCTAACCCAATTCAATCAAAATCACGATGGGCAATCTTAACGAAGACTGGCGTTTTGAGGAGGTGATTTATACAGCACAAGCGATGTGCAAACACAATTGCACTCTATGTTACCTGCCACTCAATCCGGTTTGATGACAATCCGACACGACCGGAGAGAGATCAGGCGTAGAACCAACAACTTGCCGAAGCTCAGGTGTGTAACACCGTCAACTTCCTATCTTCAGGCTGCTAATGAGATTTTTGGCAGGAAAACTGCTAATTTTATTTTAGCCTGATTCGCGATTCCAACCCGAGATGTCATGCTCAGTTAATCGAAAATATATCTACATACATTGGCATCAGCATGACTAGGATTGCTGGTGTTCGGGTGTAGCAGGATTTAACCAAAATAAAACAGAAAGAAATATCGAACAGCTTCATAAAATAAGTGCTTTATTGATTAAAAATTAGTAGGTATAGGTACATAATTTGAATTAATCGTAACGTGACTGTTAACAAAACGAGCTCGAATAAGTGACAAATGTACCTACCTATCAACTTATTTACAGATTTTGGGCGAAACGAACAAAAATATCTATTAGATCAAATAGTCTTATTAGTTGCAAGCTTTCTAACTCCCCCATCATTCGGTTATCCAATTTGTCGATACACATGACGCTGAGTGTACGTGAAATTGTAACATCTGTATGAGACACTAATGTCCAACACGATTACATGTTCCTTCTACACCATTACGACTACGTGCGCGGCGCCGGCGCCACACCGCCGACGTCACGCGCGTGACGTCACGCTGCGCCGGCACGTGACACCCGGCCGGTGTCGCGCCGCCGTCGCCACTCCCTACTAACTCGTAGTTCAGTATTCGGCACACTGCAATTTGTCTGAAACCTCAAGGCGAACTAATAAATCGTATGCACTAAGCAGAATAATAAACTATACATCTATCTTTATTACTTTAAACCAATTTATTTTATTTACAACCAAGAAACTATAATAATATAAATATTAGAACCTTATACTCTCTGTACAATGTCGTTAATTTAATAGACTCTTCATTTATCATTTTTATTACATTTTTAAACATTTTGGCTGAATGTTTTTTTTTTTGATACACGTCGTTGTGGAAAACTTTGTAAATGAGCAACATTCTTTCAACAGGACTCATCGTGGGTTGTAACACTTGTAACCATAATTTAGAGCGTCGATATTCTAACATAAGCAAGCTTAAATATCAACATTTTAAAAATTTACCTCTCTGATATACGCTACAGCCCTTTTAGTAAGAGGAAAGATGGTAATTTATAAATCAAACAATGTATTGAATATAATGAAATATCCCTGTGGTAGCACACCAGCACACGTATTAGTGATTGTTATGTGTTACTACAGTGGGAACATGAACAACGCAGGTGATCACTAAGTACGACTAAATGTTAATAGATTCAAAGCTTCCAGAGGAACATCCACTCGCGTTGTAAATGTTCCGTGTGCGCAGCGACCAGTGGTAACAACGTGACGCGCCGACCGCTAGCGAGTGTCGGCACCGGCACTCTCACTAGCTTTGTACAACTGTAAACCTCGAGTTAATCTTAACGTATTATACAAAGTCGTGTCCCGCAATATTAAATACAACATGTAACATTATTGTCTACGCTCGCCGGTACTCGCGGTACGAGCGAGCTCGTTACAATACACCTACGAAGCCACATCACAGCCTGTGGCAGTACTTGGTTCATGTGCTTGTGCAGCTCGAGGTATTCGTCTGTCGTACATATCAACTCCACACGCGCCACTATCACGAGAACAACTAAACATGGTATCGTTGCCTCCCGCATTACTCTCCGATGTCAATCTCTTATTGCACACTAATACAAACATAGCGGGCAACAGCTACTTATTTACTCGTAGTGGCGGTGCAGTGAACTCGACGCGTATATGACTAATCGATACTTAAAACAATTTGGCTCATCAGCGACCAACGAACTAAAATAAATCGTTTTAATAACAACGAAATTCTCTACGGCGCACAGAAATATTAAAATTTAACCATAAATAAAATAACTCTAGACCAAAAACGTGGGAATACATGAGCGAATACCACTAAAATATATTACTGCAATTCAATATGTGCTAGTAAAGTAAGTAATAAATTGAACTAGTAGTAGTACTACTGGGCGAAAATATGTGCGAACCGTCGGCGTCGGATGAAGGATCGCGTCCGCTAGGCAGACGGGCGAAGTGTGGCATCGAGAGAAATATTTGCGGTATTCATGGGGTTGCATTGGGCAAGGCGGAGTATAAGGCGTCCTAGGACTATCGCAAAGACGTACTTGGCCCGTCGGCCTAGTGGATGCTAAGTTCCTTGTTCAATTCCATGTGTATCCCCCGCGGTTGCCAAGAACGAAGCATGCGACACCCCCGAGCGGTACGCAGACGTTCGCACCAAGTAGCGTATAGCGCATACTGTAGTGTCCAGAGCGCGGCAGGTCCCCGTTGCGCGCCTGTACGCAGTACCAGGTGTCGTGTGTTATTCCTCGTCAGTGTCGGCATCGCTCGAGAATTCGGCGCCGCCTGCCGCTTGCAGTCGTGGCGGGAACGGACCGCGGGTTTGTTGCCTGGAAATAGAAATGAGCAATCAACGGAGCATAACAATAGCCTTTTATTCAGATAAGAATACATAATATGTTCTGTAACTTAAAACTGTTATGTTGCTTTTTATTAATTACTAGATTTTGCCCGCGGCAGATTTCATTCTCGAAAATGTAGAGTAGGTGAGATTAGTAACAGTACTTTTTTCTGTATGAAAGGTACCTTATGTCCTTTTCTGTTCCTCTGACAACGTGTATTCAAATTTCATGAAAAGATCTTATTTTTTTTACTTGGAGTGTTGCATTGACGCATACCTCGCCGCGGAGCGACGGAGAGGTTATGTCGGAATTACCGGGGGAATGATATCCCGGTAATGCCGAGTAAACTTACCACAGTGTACCTCGACATAATCAAAGCCGACGAAGCTGCGTGAATCACTTTCACCTGCAATAGCAACCCCGCCGAGGTTTCGACCTGCCGTATGAATCGGCAGGTCACTACACAGTTAGACTTTGCCTATTAAGAGATAATTTTTTTCCTACTGTCTCCATGTGGGGCGACGAAGACACGACACAAAGGCGTGCGTGGGAAAACGCACGTCGCCTCTCGGACCTGGTTCTGATCGGGTGGCGAGCACACGAAGCCCACCATTGCATTCAGCGATGACATAAGGCGATGTTGCACATTTTAGCCGTTTTGCCATACGGCGGATATGCCTGCAGTTTCAAGAAACTGGGGACCACAAACGGTGGCATGGATCAGGATGACAATGTTGCACAACCGAAAAGGCGACCGTTTTATTGTGACGACATCTTTGCGCAATCGGTTCTTCAATGCTGTTGAGCTATAGCCGCAGCTCCCCGAAGCTCGCTGAACAGAGCACGTCTATGATAAGAAGAAATGCCGAATTTGTGACGCCGTGTGTACTTTGGTCACCCGAATACTACCTGCAGGGCAAAATTATAGGGCCCAGGTAAATATAGCTATCCAGTTCCATACATAGAAATTTGGCTAGTATTGATTTTGCCCTTAAGTCGGCAATGTGCGAGTCACACAATTGCAAGCGTCTATACTCTACAGTCTACTAGAACAGCACGCCGCCACCCGTCACGCACGCCGACACCCAGCACCGCACCACACCCTCCTCATGAGGTGAAGTGTGTGTGTAAGACATAAGCAGGTGTACAGGTATACGTACGCGAGGCGGCGGTAATGGTTGAGCCACTCCTCCAACATCTGCGCCTGCAGCAGCGGGCGCGCGTGCAGCACCTGGCGCGTGGCCAGCACGCCGCCGCCCGTCACGCACGCCGACACCCAGCGCCGCACCACACCCTCCTCATGAGGTGAAGTGTGTGTGTAAGACATTAGCAGGTGTACAGATATACATACGCGAGGCGGCGGTAATGGTTGAGCCACTCTTCCAACATCTGCGCCTGCAGCAGCGGGCGCGCGTGCAGCACCTGGCGCGCGGCCAGCACGCCGCCGCCCGTCACGCACGCCGACACCCAGCGCCGCACCACACCCTCCTCATGAGGTGAAGTGTGTGTGTAAGACATTAGCAGGTGTACAGGTATACGTACGCGAGGCGGCGGTAATGGTTGAGCCACTCCTCCAACATCTGCGCCTGCAGCAGCGGGCGCGCGTGCAGCACCTGGCGCGCGGCCAGCACGCCGCCGCCCGTCACGCACGCCGACACCCAGCGCCGCACCACACCCTCCTCATCAGACATCTGGGACCAACACGCTTATTTAATAACCTATTCAATCGATATATAGTTTTTCAAAAGTCGAATGCTGCTAATAGCTATAATTTTAAAAAAATACAATTCCTCGACCATTGCCAAGTTCGCGCGAAATTCGTTAAACATATCGGCGTATAACATGATATATGTATATTAAGATGCGTCTATGTCACGACATTTGGATGAGAATCGTGTCACATCACCATCATTCTAGTGCCTAGGTCAGGGATGGCGAACCAATGGCACGCGACACAATATTTTGGGCACGTCACGAAAAAACAAAAAGTGCAATGATAGTAAGAGTATCATAGAATTTCAAACTTGGTGGACAGAGAAATATGGCATGAATAGTAAAGGTGACAAGGCGGTGTGTGTTTTATGTTCTGGAACAGTGGTATGTAGAACATCGTCTGTGAACCGGCATTTTGAAATAAAGCGCAAATCCGTTAGTCTAAAAAGCGAACCAGAGCAAAAATAATTAATTGCAAGTGCATTGAAAGACAGAAATAAACAGTCAACATCTATGATTAAATATGTTGGCAAAAATTGTCATACGAGCGCGGCAAGTTACGCGGCTGCAAATGTCATTGCTCGGCATAGTAAACCTTTTCAAGAGGGAGTTTTTGAAGGAAGGCCGGGTTAGCATGCGCGCCCTCTCTTTTTGATGATTTCGATAATAAAGATAAGATAATTCAGCACATTATAGATACTCCTCTGTCCAGAAACACAATAAAAGAAAGATTCTTATTAACACTGGCCGAAAATGTAACAGATCAACAAAAAATTTACATTAGCTCTGCTTCTTTTATATCGCTATGTTTTGACGAAAGCAAGGAAGAATGAATTGCGATAAAATCGTTGCTAGCAACTACAAAGGGCACTGATATTTGTACGACGCGTTAAAATTCGCTTGCTGATAAAGAAATTGATTTGAAAAAATTGCTTCCGTAACAACTGATGGTGCTCCAAGTATGGTGAGTAAAAAAAATGGTTTCATAAGTTTATTTCAAACAGACGTAGGGCATTCGATTCTTGAATTCCACTGCATCATTCAACAACAAGCCTTGTCTGCTAAGAGTGGTTCAACATCTCTTGATAATGTAATGGCGGTAGTCACAAAAATAGTCAACCTCATCTCGTCGCAGGCTAAAGTTCGATGCTTTCTTAGATGAAGTCAACTCGGTGACAATGTCTTACTGATGTACAATAATGTTCGCTGGTTGAGTCGCGGGAACGTACTTCAAAGATTTGTTGCTTGGAAGAAATCAGACTGTTTCTGCAAAATGAGGGAAAAGTTGAAGAATACCCACAGTTGTTGGATGTTATGTGGCTTTCAAAATTGATGGTTTTTACAGACATATGTCAACATTTAAATAAGTTAAACATGAAGCTTCAAGGCATATATAAAACAATTATCGTCATGGTAGATCTCATTCGAGCTTTTGAGGCTAAACTGCAAGTTTTCAGGAACAATATTATCACAAGAAACTATAAGTATTAGCCAAATTTGAAAAAATATATCAACTATTTAGAAATACATGAGAAACCAGACGAAGACCAAGTTACTAAAGAATTCATTTCTGTGATTGATTCTTCAATCAAGGAATTTTCAGCGAGATTTTCTCAGTTCAAAGAGTTATCGGAAATACTCAAGTTTATTATGTACCCTGATGTGACGTCATTTGATAAACTGAATTTGTTCCGATTCGATTGGTTGGAAATTGAATAATTTGAAATGCAGCTGATTGATTTCCAGTCTAGTTCAATATGGATTCAAAAATTTATTGAAACAAGGAAAGAGTTAGAATTAATTGAAACAGAAAGATTGACAAGTAATATGAGTGAAAATGCTTATAACAAATTTTTGGAAACATGGAATGCGTTACCAGGCACATTTAATTGTTTGAAGAAGCTGGCTCATGCTATTTTAGTAATATTTTCATCAACCTATGCCTGCGAGTCATTATTTTCAGAGATGAATAACATTCAAGACTCTGTTAGAAACCGTTTGACAGATGACTCTAGTTTAGCATGCATTCTGCTAAAAGTAACATCTTACAACCCTAACATATGTTATTTGTTATCTAATCTGCAACAACAGATTTCACACTATTGTTACTTTAATTTGAATTACGCGTATAATTGAAACATTGCAAAATGTTCCTATTTTTTTTGTAGTAAATAAAGAGTTTCGAGTTGATAGTATTTATTATTATTATTTTCCCAATAATCACAAATTCAAAATTATTTGATGGCACGTCTATGACCTCATTAAACATTTCTTTAGAAAAATGGCACGTTGATACGTTAAGGTTCGCCATCCCTGGCCTAGGTGCTTTAGCGATCATACGATGCAGCAATCTTATAATCCCAATTTTAAATATCTTCAAGTATTTGTGAAATAGCATTTCGTGAAGACGACGTCTAAGGCTGCGAGGATAATCTGTCAGATTTATTTATCAAGCAAGTAAACAGACAAAAGTATTTTACTCTGAAATTAGCACACGTTTCAGCATTTGACCTAATTAACCATGGCAATTTATTAGTTTCAAAGTTAAATAAATGAATATTTTAGGCATCATTGTGGTGCAATATCAAGTCACCAGTGATATTTATTTACAAAACTAGCCCCAAAGTAGATAACGTATGAGATTTAGATTGAAAACAAATATTGTTTTAACTGGTGTTCAACAAGGCAATCTCATGGGGTCATGTTATTGCTTATTTCGATTATTATAAGCTATCGTCTTCATAATATGGTTACATTGAAAACACAATTTACTGAGAGGGAGTTTCAGATTATTTGGAGATAATTAAAATTGTTTATACTATATACAGGGCACAATCTTTTGATGAACGTCGAGGATACATATTTTGAATACCTACAGGCCACATATACATATTTTGAATATATAGCCGAAAAATGTGAACCTAGTAGTATATAAGTGGTGGTCGTTACCTCATCGCAGGTGAGGAAGTGCACGGGCAGCAGTTTGCCGTCGCAGTCGGTGAGCGGCAGGAAGGCGGTGGCGGGCGGCGCGTCAGCGGGGCGGATGTAGGGCGGCGCGGGGTCCAGCGGCACCAGCGCCGAGAAGTGGCCGCGCGTGTAGGCCAGGCTCAGCGGCGACTTGCAGCACGCGTCCACATCGCACAGCAGCGGCAGGTACAGGCCGCGGAAGCGCGCGTAGCCCAGCGCGTCGCCACGGAACGAGTTCACCACGTCCTCGCCGTACACGATGATGGGGCGCCGCAGCACGTGCGCCAGCGCCCACACGTGCAGCTGCTGCAGCGCCGCGCCCGGCCGCGCCGCCGCCGCCGCTAGCCGCGCCCACTCCGCGCGCAGCTGCGCCTCCTCGGGCACGTACTGCAGCCGCGCCGCCTGCACGCGCTCCCACATCACCCAGCGCGCGTAGAAGCTGCACACGAACCGACACACCCCGCGTTACTACGCTACATCTACTACATCTACTCGGCGCCTCCTCGGGCACGTACTGCAGTCGGTAGCTACGCGGAGTATATCCCCGCATTACTACGCTACATCTACTCGCCGTGCATCTAATACATAAACAAAAGCACAACCGTACCTCCGTTGAGCATGATGTAACGAGTCCGCGAGAGCTGTGCGCAGCGTGTTGTGTCTGTCGAAAACGCCGTACGCAGCCTGGCACACCGCGTCCGGTAAACAATCACCCGCCGAACGGTTCCACAGCGCGTACAATCGAGAGCCTGTGAACCATTTGCATTCGCTTATTGATCAAACAGCTGAAGAGATATATGTAGATTGTGAATGATTTACCATTATCAAAGATCGTCACATACATAACTGTCCTCCACATAGTTATACGATTGCCAACGCAAGCACTGTGTTAAAAATGTATAAAGATTATCCATTGTTCACTGTAATTTTAGCAACAATTGTATACAATTTAGGTTAATGCAATTTAGGTTGTAAATAATACTTGTGTTCAAAGAGTTAATATTCTACTTGTAAATTTCAGTTAAGAAAAAGTTTTACGTGACGTCGATACTGTGTTATATCGATAATTTAAATAGCAAAATTGTATCGGTACGTACCTAAACGCACGGTAAGTTCGAGACTCCAGTTGATGATCGGCGGATCTGCCTCCAGCGTCTGCTGCGCATCGCGGTCTAGCAGCTCGGAGAACAGCTGCTCCTGGATGGGTGCGGGCAGTTCCTCTATCTCTACAATAGACCAACACATCTATCGTTATTTTGAGTCTATGTCTGAGGTGACGAAACCAGGGACAATAGGCATACGGACTAAGAGTTTTTAGTTCATCTTTTAGGTCAGCAAGCAAGCATTAGAAAATATTGGACATGTATTTTTCTTTTGTACCACAAACTAATAACAACGAAGACACAACGCGTTTAAATTTCGTGTTACGTCACTTGTAGGTTCAAATTTTAAAACGCGTGATGTCACTCCTTAACTTTAATGCGTTATATCTTAGTCAAATTTAATTATTTTGTTAAAACAAAAAATAGGTGTTATTGGTAATCTAAAAGATGCACTAATTAGAATTTTCAACCCTGTCATCATGCGTATTGTGGTTACAAACATACGAATGTGTCAGTTATTCGAGAGCTATTGTTGAGAGTCATTGGTTAAATAATCAGTGATCGCCAATTATTCATCTTAAGTGCAGTCACCGTGTCTGCGCATTGTAGACTCGACAGGTAGGCGGCATGCGCGGGCGGAGGACCCGCGGGGAACGAGAGGGGCGCACGGGCGGGTCATCGAGCTCGGCAGCGCGGCCGCGGCCGCCGACACTACTCATCTTATCACGACGGCGATACCGCGTTAACTTTCAATATTTTATATTGTACCTTTAGACTCGTTATTACACCAAATTGTTAATAGTCCAAATAGTTTTATTAAATAACTTGCTTCCTGAGCTACGAGCATAAACTAAGTGGTCTTTCGAGCCGGATCAAAGTGGTCCTTCGAACCGTCCTTGGCTTCGAAAATGAGAAACACGCTACGCGCAATAGGCTCTTTGACTAGTTCCTGGAAACTATCTCACATTATTTAGTGGTGTCTGTAGATCCGATAAAGAATGATTATATTTAATTATTTTAAGAATTTCATAAAAAATGTCAGTACTACATTGATTATTTCGACTGTAAAAACGCTTGCTTCGACAATATGGCGTCGAATCGTCAAATGACGTAACAAGTTTGTAAATAAACATTGGCAAGCACGCAATGGCAGATAACGACTATGAAGGTCAAAATGTATGTTGTTTTATTTTTGTATGTTGTTCTATTTTTTATGTTTGTATTTTTTTGGATTGTCATACATGTAATATTGTCTTCTGTTTACGCGAATGTTATTCATTGAAATTAAACTACTATATACGGATCATCGGGGATCATCGGGGAAAGTGTAAAAATAAATCTAAATAGTATAATAGTATAGTAATAGTATAAATAGTTTTAATAGTTTCAATAATTTAAATAGCTTAAATATTTGTAAAGTTTAATAGTGATTATAGTAGTGTAACAGTTTTTCAAAAAATTTTGTAACAGTGTCAAATAAACAACGCGATAAAATCCGTATATAGTAGTTTAATTTCAATTGTCATACATGTATCGCTTTCCTAGCGTCTTATAGTTTAATCGAATAAGTAACCTGTGGACATCGCCGTGGGCTACGTTACTACCTAGTTTTAAGTTGATTCTTTTGTCTTTATTATGTAATGTGGTTGTTTGATGTTCCTTTCTTAATAAAATAAAAAAACATATTAAAAATAATAATATAAAATTAAAATATATTTGCTTTTCAAAACGGTTGACGATCATGTGGTTTCAACTAAAAATAAATAAATTATATTTCGATTATGTTTGGTGGTAGTAATTAATATAATAATTTGATTACTGCAGCTTGCTATTAAAATCCATTATCTACGCGGATGACAATGAATAAGTCAATATTTTGTATACTATCAAACATGCGAATCTTTCGGAAAAATCGGATATGATACAACAACGAAAAAATATGCGATTCGATGTCTTATAATAAAACTTTCCAGCAATATTTGCGGATCGCTAGACAAAACAAGTAGTCGTTACCCGCGGGCAAGTAGAATGTGCAGAACTCGTTGATATACCGGCACGGGAAGCTTCCCTTCTTGTATCGGATGCACGAAGCTATGTGACGTCGTATCGCGGACGCCAAGTCAGGGGCTGTAATATACAATATAGTACATACAATTATCAGAGAGATTATCAACCTTGTGTAAACAATTTTAATACAATAAAAATATACATCTGTACATACAATAAAATTGTAACTGGTCGATGTCTGTAGTTTGTACAAACAAAATTATTTATGTTCCCTTTATTTTTAATAATCACTTAATATGTAAAAGAAAAAGAGGAATTTGCCAAGACATAGGCAACATAAAAGAAAAATTGATAAGTAGTAAAGCTACTTATAAATTTTTTAAAGCCAATCAATTCGTTTTGGGATCTTTGTCTTTGTTACAGCTGGTCACATTTGTAAGACTCCCGAGAGGGAGTGACGTCACATATTTTGCAATTCACTGGGACCTTGTCTGATGTACGTTGGTGCGATAACTCTCTTTCTCTCTCTCGCTCTTTCATATGTTTAACAGTTAGCAACTCTTTTCTGAGGCCATTTTCAGTTAAGCAACTTAATTCTACCACGTACACAAAGCGTTGAAGTTACAAGAAAAATAGGATTCCTTATTTGTTTGCATACAATTTTAAGACATAATGTGACATGGCATACTTTTGTTTGTCCTAATTATATTTACGCATATCAGCTTACGCATATTAATTAAGTTGAATTGTGTATTATCATAACTGGCCGCTTAGGGTAACCAGAACCTATTTTTCGGGTTATTACTAAAATAATTATGTCAACATAAACTGTATGCCAAAGACAACTATGCCAAAAAAAAAACATGCTAAACTAGTTATGCCAAAGTATATTAGGCAAAAACATTACGAAAAGAAGGAATCCCGAAAAATAGGTTTATTTTCATATGTAATTATTCATTTATAAATTATAAACGTATATATTTCACGAAGTATTAACCGTTTTGACCTTTTCGCCAAGAGGTAACAGCGAAGTAAAAATTACAGCCCAAGCTTTTAATGTGTCTATCTTCCAAGTTAATCATAATTTATCTAAAGACAAGTGATAAAATCGTTAAAAATGTTAATAAAATTCCAATAGACTACTGAACGGAACTATATTTCTCTATAAATAATTATTTTTAAAAATGCATTTAAATTAAAAGGTAATAGGACGTAGAATTCGCAGTCAGGTTTCGTACTATAATGTGATTATTTAGATGTAATTATACAACCAACATAACGAAACATAATCGTGCACTATACACATAAGAGAGTACCTCAAATGATTTCTAGACATAAGGTTAATTATTTCACGAACTGATTATAAATATATACATTTTAATAAGAGTAATCATTAAATGTTTACCTATATAGGAAGGGGATCTCTTGAGGCCGGGGCCACCACCCGATATCCTCGATAAAAGTGTTGACAGAATTTCTTGACGCTGAAATCTGAAATAAGTTAAATTGAGTAACATTTTAAGTTTAAAGATTTTTCATACTGGATTGTAATTGGGTTAGTTTATTTACAAAAAGCTGCAAACAATTTTACTCTGATTCAACAAAGCGAAGAATATGCTGTACTGACAATAGTTTGACTACGGGAATGATATAACGAATTTAAGAAAATGATATTACATTCCATATTTATTAAAATTCTAGTCAGTTTCAGGCATAGGAATCTCTACAACAAACGATTAAAAAAATAATTATATTTATATATCTGATTACTAAACAACAACGTCTTTATTAAACGTCAATTGCTACATAATATCTAATGAAAATAAAGAATAAACAAATATATAAAAAATTGCGTATCAAGAGTCTAATACGATTTTAGATCACTATAAAAACAATGGTTATAACGTTGACCCCTGAAGTATGCCGAGTCGCATTGTACTATAAAACTATTTAATGTATTATTTTAAACTTACAAAATTTTACTTGTTTGCAGTTTTCAATGTTAAAACACATCAACATAACATCGAAACACAAATTTGCAAAAGTGCCTAGTAGCGGCCGTAAAAAGTATGTGAGTAATTAATTCGAAGGCCTTTTTAAAGTTAATTCATTTTGCAAATTATTCCATAATTTTACGATAAGTTAATATGAAATAGAATTTTAAACTGAGTATAAATACATTTTGATTTGAAAATAGGTATGGCCGCTATCGACAAAATATTTGTTCATTTTTATATCCTGTGCTTGCCTGCCCTTTTCATTTTCTAGTAAAGCTAAACATAAAAGCACGGAGCCTCTGAGAGTATCCGAAAGGGTACCGAAAGCCGCCCTTTAAGACGCGATGAACTTGTTTGACTCCGCAGAATCCTGGTCATAAGAAGATTCCTGGTCGGTATAAGAAGGTATAGTACGGAAGAGGCCCTTTCCCGCACTATACCTACTCAGGTCTGGTAGATAAGGAAACATATAGCCGCCGCCGCTCGCCAAGTACGCCTGAACACACCGCGCCTCGCCCTCCACCACTCCTGCGCACGTATTATACTTGTACATACCTGATAGCGAGATGCACGAGCGTGTGCCCCGCGTCGAAGGCGGAGGCGCGGTTGAGCAGCGCCACCTCGGACGGCGTGAGCGCGCGCGCCGGGTCACCGCCGCTCGCCAGGTACGCTTCCACACATCGCGCATCGCCCTCCACCACTCCTGCGCACGTATTATATACTTGTACCATCACACTACCATACTTAAATCGTTCTTAGATATAGCGAGCATATAGCGTCAGCAACCGGACACAGTCCCAGTGCTGTGCTGCTGCTAAACGTGACCGAATCTTCAAGCAAAATTTTGACAATGAGCCATAGATGCGAACGGCGCTCTGGGGGATCCACAGTCGCACATAACCGCATGCGCACCTGTATGTAATAAGATAATTAATCTATTACAACTAAATTTTGGACACATTTAGGTTAAAGAGCCTGTCAAAAAACCAGCACACGATACATCAGTGTGGCTTTAAGCTTCCAAATAGTTGAAATTCCAAGACTGTGGTTTTTGCACATAAATACATCTTATTTTATCTGCGGACAAGCCATCGCTGGATAAAGACCTTCTCCAAATAACTTAACCGTTAATTATAAATTTCATATCCGAATCAAAATGGCAGTATTACGTACCGAGACACGCCTGTAGCCACAGCCAGTCTGCGTTGTTGTTGGTGCGTCGTTTAGACCGCCGGTTGTTCGCCTCCATTTCGTGGATCGAAGCGTTTTGACTGTTGCAGATATCGTTTATACCTGCAAACAGACACACGGACAAATTGAGTATTCGAATAGTTTAACAAGTTTCCATAACAATTTGCTAGATGCAAACTTAAGACACCGGACTATATAGACAACCAGATTTTGTCGCAGCTTCGCTTGGTTAGATGTAGGTTAGGTTACTAACAGTACTTTTTTCTGCATGAAAGGTAGAGAACAGGCTATGTCCTTTTCTGTACTTTTATACAGAAAACAATTCAACATTTTTTTTATTGTTATTTTCTCAGAAACTTTATTACTCTTAGGAAAAATAGTGTAAATACAATTTTTTGAGATAATTACATCTACAATTTTCTTTGATCTATTTTATGATAAAACTTACCGATTGGCACTTTTCACAATTCATTTATGATGGTGTTCCGAACATTCGTACCAATTTTTAGCTCTATGCGAATTTTTGTAACCTAACTAATATTACCCCGATCAAGTTAGCCCAAAATATAGGGTATATTTTGGGCTAACTTGACTGGGGTAATTGTATGGTGCAACCATACATTGCAAAATTACTTTATGTTATGTCAGCATTTTCGCCACAACGCATTCGTAATTTATTATTTACCTATATATAAAAATCAGTTCACTACCGGTCATCAACCGCATCGCGTGTAACTCAATATCATTATATCATTTTCTGTCAGTTTGTACTTAGCATTAGAAGTTAATCAGTAATAAACGTATATTATTTTCTAATCTATCTATAGCATCGTATTAGTCAAAAGGTGTTTGGTACCGTACCACACAGTAATATTAGTTAGGATAATATGCTGTTGATGTAGTATACGTACCGAGACTCGGTCGGTGCGCGGGGGGCGGGGAGGAGTGCGGCGCGGGGTTGCTACTGCCACACATCGCACACTTTATGGTCTTCGGCCAGTTGTCGTACGTGCACGTCTGTACAAACGTTACTGGTAAACAAGAGTACTGGTAATCGTAAAAATTACTAGCAACCTTCAAAGAACACATATCTTGCTGAATAAATATGACTTGGTTATTAAAATATCAACGTGACATTACAGTTAGGATCGTAAGTTATAATTACACGACTAAATCGTACACGATTATGACAAAATATTTTAACTAAAATTAAACTATTTTATATAGATATTATCGCCTCGCCATGGCTGCTAAAAAACTACCGAAATGTAATGTATAATTAGTACTAAAAATATATTTTACGTAAACCATGACAGAATACATATAAAATAGTTTAATCTCAATGCATAATATAACTGTTGTTAAACAAATTAAAGTATATAAAGCGAGACAGCATCAGCTGCCGCCAAAATTGGCTTCAACGCCCAACCCACATGCGATTGTCGTGAGCGGCCCGTGTGCGCCGGGCCTTGCACATGTAACATATCGATACTAACAGGACAAGGCCACTTGGCAACAGAGGAAGCACTGGCGCCCTGCGGTGACGATATCCTCAGGGGCTTTAGCCTTTCTGCAACCGCTTCCGCACCTGAAACAATATTATATAGTCTAACTATTTGTACTATAAGTCCACCTCACCCATGACGACCTCATAAAAATCAGTTTAGTGCCTAACTAGTTCCGTCAAAGCTGTAGTGGCAATGCTGATACAGAATTCTAAGTACTACGTCGTGTCGCATTGATTCTCACGCTGCAGTCATCTACAGGTAGTCGTTGTATAGACCTCGTTACCTAATGGCGCAATTTACACTTGGTCGTTAGCCCGTATTCGGGTGCACGAAAGATGTTAGTCGAATTCGGGCACCCGATGCATTAATTACATTGTTTTACTCACGTTCGGTTACTGCAACACGGTCAAACGTTTGAGAATTGAAAGGAAATCGGCGTCGGGTAGCCGAAACGAAAGCTGTTCGAGTACGGGCGTAGTCGACTCCGTTCATTTACATTTAGTCGTTTGTCCGAATTCCATAGGCAATCGAATACGAGCTAACGACCAAGTGTAATTGCGCCATAAAAACATGACCATTTTAATTTCTGTGAAATAATAAACTTTATAATTGGTGGACATTGAACTCTCATTTTCCACCATAACACACAATGCTACAAAATTAGTGCCAACACTAAAAAGCTTTTGACTACGTTTAGTTTAGTTCCTACGTCCGATTCCCAATTCAGGCAAAGCGTTAACAAGTTTTTCGGTTAGAATTCTCAGTACCAGCACGAAGTTTGTGAAAGAGACTCGACTACACCAAAGGGCTCGTTTGTTCGTAATCTAAAAACATAGATTTTAAGTGTAAAACGCCTCTTCTTCTTTAATTGAAGAGCGTAGCTCTTGTCTTGGAGTAATTCCTACATATGCCTGTCTTCTGCTTTCTTTGTAACCTATTGATACGACTTGACGTGCTTTTTTTATTCCTTCACTTGTACAAAGGTACGTCTGAGATTTTACCTTCCTCTCCTTGCTTAAACTTTTCCTTTTAGGAAAGTTTAAATTGTCGTATCGTATCAAGTAAATATCGTCTCCTTTAGTTATCTATAGTACTCAACAATTGTCTTTCCATATAATATAAATAATGTCACGAGCGGCGGCAGGAAAAGGCCCTGGTTCGGTCGTGAATGTGCTGATGCTGTTGAACGAAAACAGACAGCGTACCGCGCTTGGACCAGGGCTCGCACTCTCCACGACCCTAACGTGGATCACCTGAAGGCAGCGTTCAACCAAGCCACAAAGGTCTGCAAGAGGGCATACTTAAGAGCGGATGCCCAGCGCGCCGCACGGTTCGGCCAGGAACTCATGGCGCATCCTACGGGCAGTCGTAGCTATTGGCGCCTGGCCAAAGCCGTGCAGTCCAACTTCTGCCAGACCTTGCTGCCCCCTCTGAGGTATCCGAATGGATCACTGGCTCATCGGCCGCAGGAGAAAGCAGATTTGCTTGCAAATCTCTTTGCAACCAACTCCCGAATCGATGACTGCGGTTCGCAGCCGCCTAACATTGCCAACTGCGGCTACACCATGCCTGATATATGTATCAGGCAACGAACCGTTCGTGCGATACTGCAGTCTCTCGATGTTCGGAAAGCCAGTGGACCTGACGGCATCCCAGCTGTGGTCCTTAAAAAATGTGCAGCGGAGTTGTCTCCCACGCTTACGCGCCTATACCGGACGTCTTACGCCGCAGGCATTGTGCCTGAGGCTTGGAAGGAGGCGAACGTTCAACCGATTCCCAAAAAGGGGGACCGTTCCGAGCCAAGCAACTATCGTCCCATAGCTATCACCTCGGTGCTCTCCAAGGTGTTCGAGCGGATTATAAACACCCAAATTGTCCGCTACCTGGAGGATCAATCGTTGATTAATGATCGCCAATACGGCTTTCGGGCTAAACGATCAACGGGTGATCTTCTAGCGTTCGTCACGCACCTTTGGGGTGAAGCTATGGACAAGCACGGCGAGTCTTTGGCTATCAGCCTTGACATAGCCAAAGCTTTCGACAGAGTCTGGCACCGGTCTCTTCTTTCCAAGCTTCCGGCCTATGGCTTGCCCCCTCAACTGTGCACCTGGATTGCAAGTTTCCTGCAGAAGCGTCGTATTCGGGTCCTTTGCGACGGTCGCGCTTCCAAATTTATGCAGGTCAATGCAGGAGTGCCTCAGGGTTCTGTCTTATCCCCTACGCTCTTTCTTCTGCATATCAATGATATGTTGAATCTCGGCAACATACATTGTTATGCGGACGACAGTACCGTGCATGGGCGATATCTCGGACATCCTGGGGCCAAACAGGCTGAGGTTGAGGGGAAAAGGCAGAATCTTGTCGTTGAACTTGACCAGACCTTGGACCGCATCTATGAATGGGGTGCCAAGAACTTGGTCGAGTTCAACGCCAAGAAGACCCAGGCATGCGCGTTCTCAACAAAAAAGTCTCCGTTCCTTCCCCTCCCTTCTCTGAAGAACACTCCACTGGTGATACGTGACAGTCTCTCCATCTTAGGTATGGATCTTTGCCGCTCCCTTAATCAGAAAACCTATATCGAGAGCATCATTAAGCAAGCTTCGCGAAAACTCGGAGTTCTGAACAGGGTCAGGCGGTTCTTCACGCCTGGGCAACTGTGCCTATTGTATAAGGCACAAGTGCGCCCTTGCGTGGAGTACTGTTCTCATCTTTGGGATGGCTCCGCGCAGTACTTGCTGGACGCTCTCGACCGGTTACAGCGGCGGGCTGTCCGTATCATCGGAGATCCAGAGGTCACGAGTTCACTGGAACCTCTGCAACTCCGTAGGGACATTGCCTCATTGGCATGTTTCTACAGAATATACCACGGGGAGTGCTCTGAAGAGTTATTCCACCTTATCCCGCCCTCCCCTTTCCTATCCAGAACAACGCGTGCTGGGCTCAGATGCCATCCTTACACGGTAGAGTCGATTAGAGCGCGTACCAAAAAGTTTGGGTCCTCATATCTCTGCCGAACGACCAAGGCATGGAATTCTCTGCCAAGGCACGTGTTTCCTTCTTCCTTCAATCCTGGGTTCTTTAAGCGGGGCGTGAAAAAGCATCTTCTCAGGCCGTCAAAGTAGAGACCTCAACATCGCCTCGGCTACTGTGGGGGCGATGTGGAGGCCACTGCTCTTAGACCACACGACTGCTTACCATCAGGTGGAGTGTGGTAATTTGGACGAGCAAAATAAAAAAAAATAAAATATATAAGCATACGTATAACTTCTTCATTCGATTTTCTTTACGTCCAGCTTATCCTTTCTATCCTTCTCCAGCACCACATTTTAAATGCCGCTAGCCTTTCACTGTCCCTTTTGTTTAACGTCGGAGATTCTCAGCCATACAAGGCTATGGTCCAGTAGATCTAACATTAAAATGTCTATCCAAATCTTCGGGATGAATGAAGTATTAGCAATCTATACAAATAAATAAAATTGAAGTGTCTGTTTGTAATGTCAAAATAACAGCTTTTTATCTAATGCATATGAAAGTATATAAGGTACCTATACGGAAACATCTATTTTTAAAAATTTTATCTGTCTGTTTGTTCCGGGTAATCTCCGAAACGGCTGAACCGATTTTGACGGGACTTTCACTGGCAGATAGCTGATGTTATAAGGAGTGACATAGGCTACTTTGATTTTAGAAAAAAATAGGCTTCTGCGGACACAAACACTTTTTAGTTAAAATCTACGCGGACGAAGTCGCAGGTAGTATACCATAAAATTATTTCGTTTTTTTTTAATTTACGCTAGTCCATTTCTTGGACCACTACACATCGAAACAAACAGCCCGATACTACGGCATAAACGTTTCATGGTAGACCTACAAATATACCAATATTTGAATGAGCTGTAAAATGCCTTAGCCCGTATAAACTGAAGTATTCATGTCCTACACACTAGACTAGGCCTGCCTTTTATTTATGTTTATCAGAAGTAGGTAATATGCCAACTACTGAGACCCAATAACAATTTTGCTCGTCTCGGGAAGACAAGCTTATAGCTCGGAACGAACGAAGCATTATCTAACGTCATTTTAAACAGTAGGTCAAGGTTGACTTCAACTTCTTTTCGAAGTCACAAATATATGGGATTGCACTTCAAGGTA
Source organism: Catocala sponsa (assembly GCA_963564715.1). NCBI lineage: Eukaryota > Metazoa > Arthropoda > Insecta > Lepidoptera > Erebidae > Catocala > Catocala sponsa. The sequence continues at coordinate 6,025,828 of OY751349.1, forward strand.
AAGTTAATGCAATTGTACATGTAACCGAATACTTAACAGGCGTGCGTAAATAATCAATAATTTAGTACAAGCATGCCTCAGCCATAGCTAAGCTTGCATAATTATGTTGTATAAAAACATCTAGACACGCAAGCGCTAAATAAATGCTTATTCTATAAATAGAACAGGTTGTATATAAGAGTTTCTGCAAGTTAACATATTTTCCACACATAATTAACTCGTTTTTCTTTTAAACAAAGAAAAGCAATTTGTGTTTTAATAGTATACCCGGACTTCTCGATCGCAACTCCAATGCTTTATCCATTGGGCTATCGCCGCTTGAAGTGACAGAACTCATGAACTCAGAAGAAAGCACAGATTGCTGACGGTTCCAGCTTGCCGTACCGTCGCACGCTTTAACTCACCCATACCTCGGTCACTAAAGCTTAACGCTCTCTTGGACCTTAGCCCAGAAGTTGATATTCTTGCGGAAGAATGAAAGGTATTATTTGAATGTATGAGGTATTGAGAGGAGTACGCCTGAATGATATATTTTAATTTTATCCTATATTATGTGTAATTAAATAGTAAAATTGCCGCAAGCCGTTCCTTTTTTTGTTTATTTTTTATGCTACTAAGGTGGCAAACAAGCATACGGCCCCACCTGATCGCCATAGCCTATGTACGCTTGCAATACCAGAGGCATCACTTGCGCGTTGCCGACCTTTTGGGAGAGAAAGGAAGTAGAAAGGAGAAGGAGCGGGAAGGGGGAAAAAGGGTAATTGGGCCTCCGGCACTCTCACTCACCGAACGAAACACAACAGTAGGAATACTGCTATTTCACCTTGATATTGTGTGATGTAAAATAATTAAAATAAAATAATCTCACGGATATACACCTGAGAGGTAGGCAAATGTGTATTAAATGCAGGTATGTTTTATTTCTCACGTATTAGACCGCGAGCCTATTACTATCTTATAAACACAGTTTTAGTAGGCCACCATATATAGTTAAGACTGTTTTTACCGTGAAACACACAAGAGGTAAGGGTACTTCTTACTAAGCGCGCAAAATGTCTTGAATAACAGCGGTGTAGGTACATGTGATGTCCTTCATATAACACAAAGGGAGGACCTTTCGACCAGGCTGGTTGATCATGCCTGACGGACCGAGGTCCTACAAATGACCTCGGCAAATTGTCTAACTCGATCTGAGAACTTTGCTTGCGTGATTCGGGAATGTTTGGAGTATAATAATTGAGTACTGCACCATCTGTTGCCGCAAGTCGTAACTTGTTTACCTAAGTGCAACTTCTATATAAAGTTGCACTTATGTAAACAAGTTATTGTATACATCTAGACTAATATTATAAAGCTGAAGAGTTTATTTGTTTGTTTACTTGAACGCGCTAATCTCAGGAACTACTTACTGGTCCGATTTGAAAAATTCTTTCAGTGTTAGATAGCCCATTTATCGAGGAAGGCTATAGGCTATATATCATCACGCTAAGATCAATAGGAGCGGAGCACCAATGAAGAATGTTTCAAAATTGGAGGGTATTTTTTCCTTTTGAGAGCTTCCGCTGCGTGCGCTGCGTAAATAGTTAAAGTTTCGCAAAAACAATGTATGACAGAACTGTTCCCCCTTAAAAGTTCTAAAAAATAGTCCGCGACAGCATATGTCTATCTTTTAAGGTTGGCTCACTATAACCTTTTTTATGCTAACCAAATTTGTTCTAAAATAATGCATTATTTGCGAAGGTATTTTTATAAACATGATATTAATCCTTATCCAAATAAATACGTTATTCATCACAAGTATTTAATTTAAAACAAAATTGCCCTTTACATCATTCGATTTCAATGAATATCTTAGGAGATATCGCAGTTTTAAAATAACATCGCAGCAAAATAATTACCCATTACAGACATAGTACAAACGATGCTGGTTACTGCTGGTACTGGTTCGAGTTGAAAAATTCTTGTAGTGTTGGATAGCCTATTTATCAAGGAAGGCTATATAACATCACGCTACGACCCACGGGGGCGGTGCAGTAACGATAAACGTGGGTGAAACCGCAGGAACATCTAGTAATAGATAAAATTGTATAATTACCGCACACATCAGCCGTGGGTAGAGCGCTGGCGCCGTCCTGTAGCTTGAAGATGTCCTCGTTGAGCACCGGTTTAGGGCTGCGGCACATCGTGCACTGTAACAACAAACGCATATACATTAATACTATACTAGACTTTGCCAGCGGCTTCGCTCGCCTAAAAATAAATTAAGTTATGTTAGTTACTTACATTCTGAAAATAATATAAAATATAGCCTATGTTACTCGGTGATAATATAGCTATCTACTGGTGCAAGAGTTTTTAAAATCGTATGAGTAGTTTTTGAGATAATTACTATTACGTACCTAAACTAAACTACATTTTCGCGAGCAAAGCCGCGGGCAAAATTTAGTAAGCTATTATATCGTTTATCCGTGGTAATAAAAACTAAAGTATCGTGTAACTATTATACTTAGTATTTGTTGTTTTTTATATATTAAGATAACGGTGTTGCTACTATTTTTAGTCTTATTTGGTTATGTAGAAATTATGTAACAACTACTGCATGCCCAAATAAATAAATACTTCATCATCATCATCATCATCATCAGGCTATAATAGTCCACTGCTGGACATAGTCCTCCTCCAAAGAGCGCCATAGCGCCCTGTCTTCAGCTTACCGCATCCAGCAAATAAATACTTCATAGCATACAAATATGTTAACGAGAACATGGTTTTATTTTCCCCGCGCTTAGCACAAAGGTAATATAACATATAATATACATGACACGTGTTAATATGCATTCGTTACAGACGGTTTTATGGGTATGAATCACATTTTCGCTGCATGCGAACCGTTGAGAAAGTGAAAGTGTTAACAATTACTCGCCACCGACGGAGTTCATAGACTTTGTACAAGTGCCTCTCTACACTATGCGAGCGCTGTTCTTAAGCGAATTATATATTACTAGATGTGCCCGCGGTTTCACCCGCGTTTATGATTACTGCGCCGCGCCCGTGGGTCGTAGCGTGATGTTATATAGCCTATAGTCTTCCTCAATAAATGAGCTATCCAACACTAAAAGAATTTTTTAATTCGGACCAGTAGTTCCTGAGATTAGCGCGTTCAAACAAACAAACTCTTCAGCTTATTAGTATAGATTAGGTTAAAATTAAATATCAGATGTAACACAAGTTTAATTTTTTACGCGATCCTTTCGGTACTTTATCAATAAATAACTAAATCAAATAGATAATTACTATAAATAGTGCTTTTTTTTGTACTGGTGCCATTTTGATACTATAGCTGTTTTATGTATAGCTCTTATTAAGGGATGTTAAAATAATTAAAATAATATCGGCTCTATAATACAATGTCCTACTACTAGGCACGGGCCTCTACTCAGGGAGAAAAGGGTTAGGCTAAGTCCACCACGTGGGTTGATACACACATACCTTCGAGAACTTTATGGAGAACTCTTGGATATGTTTTCCTTCGCCGTTAAAGCAAGTGATAATTAGATGTTTAAGTTAAAGTGTACTGATAGTTGTGTACCATATTTTAAAAAATATAAGCTTATGACATTACCATCCTTGTATATTTTTGAAACAGCAGTTTTTGTAAAGTCAAACCCAGAACTTTTCCCAACTTTAGCTGATACTGTTATTCGCAATAGAAGGGCTCACACAGCTCTTCAGTAAGAGAATCCGAATACGTAAAGCAAATACCACATTAATGCAGCAAAGTATATTCTGTATGGCACCTGTCATCTATAATAAGATACCCGATAACATTAGAAATCTAGACATAATCCTATTTAAAAAACATCTACAGAAATTTCTCATTGAAAAGTGTTATTATGATATAAGAGACTTTTTAGCCGGTTAATAAGAGTTCAATAAATATATAAATTAAACTGACATGAATTATATTTGACACTGAAATTGCTGCATCGACATCCTTAGGAATTTAATTTTATTTTGTAATTAGCCGCATTGACATATTTAATTCTTAAATTTATTTGTATTTATTGTATTTATAATTAGTAATTGGCAGCTATTAATTCTGCACGTTTTCAATTTTTTTAAGTTATGCTAAAGTGAATTTAATATGATGTATTATTTTAATAGAAGTGGTTCAGAAGTATTATTTTTGCATGTTTTAATCTACCAAATTAATTTTAAATTATTGTAAGCCTAATTGGCAGAACATAGTTTGATCATTATCATTACTGTAAACATCTTATATATACCTATGTTTCACAATAAAGAATATTTGATTCGATTTGATAAGTCGAAAATTCAGAGGCGATTGGGATCGGTCTTGAGACATCTGCGGTGCAGTCCAGCAGTCTCCCACTATTGCTGCTTAAGGATACATATTATGTTACAAAACAACAACGCATTGTGATTACTTTAAAACATCAATATTATCCGTGACGGTTTGAAACAACCTGAGAAAGATCATATATGAACAAAATTCATATCGTGGCTTCTACTATGTTTAGGATTGCCAACTTTACTCTATAATAAAGTATTGTACGTTATTTCGGTTAAACATACTTTATGAGAGCAATAAAGTACATCAAAATACTTTATTTTACCTATGGCGACTTATATACATACATACATAGATTCACGCCTGTTTCCCAGAGGGGTAGGCAGTCGGTTCAAGGAGCTCTTAACCTGGCCTTGTCCAAAACGCCTTCGATCTGATCGATCTCTTGTGACTGTTCCATTCACACTAGCCTTATAAACTTTCTTAGTCAGTCTTTCCTCGTCCATTCTTTCTACATATCCAAACCAGCTTAACATACCCTTTTCTATTCTTGTCACTATATCCACTTTCATGCCGCATCTCTCTCTAATCACACTATTCCTTATTCTATCTTTCAGAGTCACACCTCATATGCTTCTCAACGCTCTCATTTCTACAGCATTTATTCTGCTCTCATACTTCTTTTGCCATACCCAACTTTCACTTCCATACATAAGTGTAGGCACTAATAGTCCTCTATGAACAGCCAAACGTGCCTTTTCGGATACATTTCGACTGTTCATAAAAGCGCGTAGAGCTCCATTCACTTTGTTGCCAGCAATCGTTCTCCTCTCAATATCTCCCTCATGTTTACCATCCCTTGTAAACAAAGTACCCAAATATACAAACTCTTTCACTTGCTCCACTTTTTCTCCATCAATCATAATATTACACATCGTCACACACTCTTCCTTTTCAAAAACTTACTTACATTTATTTTCATTCCTTTACTCTCAAAAGCACCATGCATAATAGTTACCATCGCCTGGAACTCTTCCGCTGATGACGCAAGTATTACTTGGTCATCGGCATAAAGAAGACATTTGACAAGTAACTCATTCATTCTTAATCCCCATTCACAATCTTTTAAATCTTTCAAACAATTGTCCATGTGTAGGTTAAACAACCAAGGTGACGCTACACATCCTTGTCTAATACCTTTATCGATGCTAAACCACTCTGTGTAGGTCCCATTTATCCTAACACAAGCTCTGGAATCATCATAAAGAGATTTCAGAGCTCGCGTGAGGTTGCTATTCACTCCATACATGGACAATGCCGACCAAAGTTCATTCCTCACCACTTTATCATAAGCCTTTTCCAGATCCACGAATGCGCAATAGACCTTTTGACCTTTGGCCAAAACTTTTTCGGCTATGCTCCGTAAGGAAAAGACTTGATCCGTACATCCCATACCCTTTCGAAATCCCGTTTGTGCATCCCATATTTTCATGTCGGTTACTTTCACAAGAAACAAAAATGAACGCGTCGCCAAATTTAATTTAAAAAAAATATTCATCTGTCCTAATATTGCCATAGATTCTAAAGATTTGGTTGAGATGTCCTTGAAAATAAATATTCGGTACATGTTTCTAGAAACAACAAGAAACGTGATAAGTGTGATAACATAATAGAATAAATAATAAGTACTTTATTTTCAGATGACGTAGGTACTTTATTTATTTTACCTCAGTAAGTTACTCTATTTCCTCAAAATAAAGGTAAAGGGTAAAAAGGCATTATAGCAATAAAAAATCTATAAAAGGCTCGATATAATACAAGGTCAATCACCTCATGTCCTTAATAAATAAATGTGTCACTGGTTTCGTTCGTAGGATCATTTTGGCTTATTACCTACTGGACCAGAACCCATAAGAAGTCTGAAAATTTCATAATAACGTAGTTGACCTCAGCAAAGATTGAATTCGCGACCGCAATGGAATGCAGCGGTCCGATACAACGACGACGTCGCACCATTATAGCAGGCTAATGATCTTTTGTTATCGAAGTAATAAAAATATCTTATTGTCTGATACGTATTGATATCACTAACTCTGATACACAAAGTCTCACGCCTATATCCTCTTTGGGGCAAGCAGAGGCTTAATCATACTCATATGTAGCCATTTTATTTTTAGGTCCCACGTAATAGAGAGTATTTATCAGATTTTCTGCTGCTACTGAATTTTTTTTGGCACAAAACCATAATATTGCCTGACCTAGGCATCGAACCAGATATTCGCACCGCAGTCTACAGTACCCCTGCTACAACAATGCAGTGTGAAAACTAAATTCTTTTGAGATTACACAATTACTCTAGCTTGGGTCTACTCGAATATCGAACCCGTATACGACAGTATAAGGCTCCGAATCAGAAGGTCTATAAGGGAAAATGTCATTGTTTGCAGAACGTCCACATGTTAAAACGTCTATAAGATGACAATGTCTGGAGTGGCAAAACGCCTTGCAAGTAAAACGTCCAAAATGTAAAATCGTCAATATAATCGATAAACCACTGCGTTATAAATGTTAATAAATTTAGCACACTTACAAACTTCATCAGTTGCATACTGATGTAGTTTGTAAGTGTGCTAAATTTATTAACATTTAAGCAATAAAAAAGTAATTCAATAAGTAATAAAGTAATTCTCATATGCTGCGGCTTATCTCGTTAGCGCACGAATCCCACGCGCCGAGTCAAAGGCCACGCTTAGCAACAAGTGTGCGCTATACAAACCAACACAATAGTCTGAGATAATTGTTTTTACATGCAACTTCTCTCACTGGTTAAAAGAAACTTGACTGCCTTGCAGACACCTACAAAAATTATATTAAGTTAAGAATATTCTAGTACTCTATGGCGGCCATTTTAGAATCCTATGGCGGCAATCTTTTGTACCTTTAAAGTGGCAAATAAGCAACGATAGTCTACTGGCCTACTGGGAGACTGTTGGACTGCCACGCAGAGGTCTCGAGAGCGATCCCAAGGCACGCATCACTGACTTTTCAAAGCTATGTGCATATTAAATAGTTAGTTATTACAATATATTTGTTACAATAAAGAATTTATTTATTATTCAGGTAATAGAGCCAAGCTGGTTACAGCAGGAATGGGCCGGCTCGACCGGGGAAGTACTACCCTCTCACAGAAAATCGACGTGAAACAAAAGTGTTTCACTGCTGTGTTTCGTTCGGTGAATGAGAGCGCCGGAGGCCTAAGCATGAGGTGACGATTCTCGCAGCTTATGAGGGACCTGCAGAGTATCCGTAGAGTCATTGTGTGGGTGGCGCGAGTCGACCCGGCGGCGGCCAGGGAGAGCCGTAGAAACGGTGCTCTGCTGGCCGCCCGCGGTATAGTCCAGAGGCCCAACCGAGTCTAACCAACTAGGTTGGCTGCCTTATCATGCCGCGCATAATCTCGAGGTGGCTCGTCGTGCCGGATGGTGACCGGAGGGTGGGTCCCGGCGACCACTTTCGGGAGCGTACGGGGTTCCTTCCGTCCGTCGGATCGGCTATCGCCATACCATACAGTTATATGACAAAACTTGCTCTGCGCCTTGCCCCACTTTGCTGCGAGAATAGCCGCCTCTTTTTTTTCACGCTTCCCCTTCCTTTCACTCTATGGCAGTACGAACAAAGCATTGTCGTTCAACAGCAGCCAATCGCCGTAACCCCACTGCTGCTTCCTGTGTCGTGGAGTTTATTAACATCAGAGGACTCCACGCTAACCTTAATGCCGTCCATCACCACCTGGAGACGGCTCGGCCGGCAATGCTTTTTCTAACGGAGACACAAATACGCCGCCCTGCAGACACGAACTACCTGCAATATCCCGGCTACGTGCTAGAGGAGTGTTTCCTCGCGAAAGCCGGGGTATGCTTGTTTGTTAGGGCGGATATTTGCTGTCGCCGTCTACAATGCCTAGAGGACCCTTCCTTCTCTGTCCTTTGGGTACACGTAGATCATGGCTCTTTCAGCCAAATCTACATGTGCCTCTACCGATCCCATTCAGGAGACGCTGAGACAACTCGACTCTTCAATTACCTGAGTCAGGCGGCAGACGACGCGCAGGAGCGGTTTCCGAACGCTGAGTTGGTGTTCTTGGGAGATTTCAATGCCCACCATGAGACCTGGTTGGGTTCTCCCAAAACAGACCACGCGGGACGAACTGCCCATGCGTTCGCTCTCACGCATGACCTGTCTCAACTGGTACTCCAGCCCACCCGGATACCAGACATTGCAGGTCAGGCACCGTCTCTGCTCGATCTGCTGCTGACGAGTAACCCAAACCGGTACAGTGTGTCGATTCGTGCTCCTCTGGGCACCTCAGACCACTGTCTGGTTTGTGCCACAGCTGTTCTTGTTACGCCACCACGGCCCGAGGAGGCAAGACGACGACTGTGGCACTACTCGTCGGCAGACTGGGATGGAATGCGGGAGTACTTCGCATCCATCCCTTAGGCTCAACGCTGCTTTGAGAACAGGGATCCATCAGAGAGCGCTACTGCTGTCGCTGGTGAAATCATCCTGGGTATGGAATATTATATTCCATACAGTGATGTCACGAGCGGCGGCAGGAAAAGGCCCTGGTTCGGTCGTGAATGCGCTGATGCTGTTGAACGCAAACAGACAGCGTACCGCGCTTGGACCAGGGCTCGCACTCTCCACGACCCTAACGTGGATCACCTGAAGGCAGCGTTCAACCAAGCCACAAAGGTCTGCAAGAGGGCATACTTAAGAGCGGATGCCCAGCGCGTCGCACGGTTCGGCCAGGAACTCATGGCGCATCCTACGGGCAGTCGTAGCTATTGGCGCCTGGGCAAAGCCGTGCAGTCCAACTTCTACCAGACCTTGCTGCCCCCTCTGAGGTATCCGAATGGATCACTGGCTCATCGGCCGCAGGAGAAAGCAGATCTGCTTGCAAATCTCTTTGCGGCCAACTCCCGAATCGATGACTGCGGTTCGCAGCCGCCTAACATTGCCAACTGTGGCTACACCATGCCTGATATATGTATCAGGCAACGAACCGTTCGTGCGATACTGCAGTCTCTCGATGTTCGGAAAGCCAGTGGACCTGACGGCATCCCAGCTGTGGTCCTTAAAAAATGTGCAGCGGAGTTGTCTCCTACGCTTACGCGCCTATACCGGACGTCTTACGCCGCAGGCATTATGCCTGAGGCTTGGAAGGAGGCGAACGTTCAACCGATTCCCAAAAAGGGGGGACCGTTCCGAGCCAAGCAACTATCGTCCCATAGCTATCACCTCGGTGCTCTCCAAGGTGTTCGAGCGGATTATAAACACCCAAATTGTCCGCTACCTGGAGGATCAATCGTTGATCAATGATCGCCAATACGGCTTTCGGGCTAAACGATCAACGGGTGATCTTCTAGCGTTCGTCACGCACCTCTGGGGTGAAGCTATGGACAAGCACGGCGAGTCTTTGGCTATCAGCCTTGACATAGCCAAAGCTTTCGACAGAGTCTGGCACCGGTCTCTTCTTTCCAAGCTTCCGGCCTATGGCTTGCCCCCTCAACTGTGCACCTGGATTGCAAGTTTCCTGCAGAAGCGTCGTATTCGGGTCCTTTGCGACGGTCGCGCTTCCAAATTTATGCAGGTCAATGCAGGAGTGCCTCAGGGTTCTGTCTTATCCCCTACGCTCTTTCTTCTGCATATCAATGATATGTTGAATCTCGGCAACATACATTGTTATGCGGACGACAGTACCGTGCATGGGCGATATCTCGGACATCCTGGGGCCAAACAGGCTGAGGTTGAGGGGAAAAGGCAGAATCTTGTCGTTGAACTTGACCGGACCTTGGACCGCATCTATGAATGGGGTGCCAAGAACTTGGTCGAGTTCAACGCCAAGAAGACCCAGGCATGCGCGTTCTCAACAAAAAAGTCTCCGTTCCTTCCCCTCCCTTCTCTGAAGAACACTCCACTGGTGATACGTGACAGTCTCTCCATCTTAGGTATGGATCTTTGCCGCTCCCTTAATCAGAAAACCTATATCGAGAGCGTCATTAAGCAAGCTTCGCGAAAACTCGGAGTTCTGAACAGGGTGAGGCGGTTCTTCACGCCTGGGCAACTGTGCCTATTGTATAAGGCACAAGTGCGCCCTTGCGTGGAGTACTGTTCTCATCTTTGGGATGGCTCCGCGCAGTACTTGCTGGACGCTCTCGACCGGTTACAGCGGCGGGCTGTCCGTATCATCGGAGATCCAGAGGTCACGAGTTCACTGGAACCTCTGCAACTCCGTAGAGACATTGCCTCATTGGCATGTTTCTACAGAATATACCACGGGGAGTGCTCTGAAGAGTTATTCCACCTTATCCCGCCCTCCCCTTTCCTATCCAGAACAACGCGTGCTGGGCTCAGATGCCATCCTTACACGGTAGAGTCGATTAGAGCGCGTACCAAAAAGTTTGGATCCTCATATCTCTGCCGAACGACCAAGGCATGGAATTCTCTGCCAAGGCACGTGTTTCCTTCTTCCTTCAATCCTGGGTTCTTTAAGCGGGGCGTGAAAAAGCATCTTCTCAGGCCGTCAAAGTAGAGACCTCAACATCGCCTCGGCTACTGTGGGGGCGATGTGGAGGCCACTGCTCTTAGACCACACGACTGCTTACCATCAGGTGGAGTGTGGTCATTTTGACGAGCAAAATAAAAATAAAAAAAATTACCGCTTGCTTTAACGGTGAAGGAAAACATCGTGAGGAAACCTGCATGCCTGAGAGTTCTCCATAATGTTCTCTCAAGATATGTGAAGTCTGCCAACCCGCACTGGGCCAGCGTGGTGGATTACGGCCTTACCCTCTCTCACTGACAAGGGGCCCGAGCCCAGCAGTGGGACAGTTTAATACAGGGCTGATATTATTTTTATAATTATAAAGTGGCAAACAACCATAAGGACGTTTTCTTTTTACGTGGGGTAATGCTTTGACCCTTACTCCTCCGCGGGGACAGGCGGAGGAGTTATGGAGACATCCCGATAATATCGACAAAACCTACCACGGTGTTCCTTCTCACAATTTATGGCTGGGGCGCAGGATCACTCGCGCATTCATCCTACAGCGAAACAACCATAAGGCCTGCGTTTTATTAAACGGTTATCTATTATAGCCTACGGAAGTTTTGCATTGCCAACCATATAAAGAAACGGCGTTGCGCTTCTACACAAAAGATACAGAGTATTGGTTCTGCTCAGCATAACGTGTTCTTAAGGATTTCACTTCGAAATAACCTCATTATTAAGAATCAGAGACACTGTCAAGTCAGGGAACCACAGCTCGAACACACGACACACACCTCTGACATTTCGAAGTTTAGATATTAAATAGTTAATGACCGCCAACTTTAAAGAGAGCCTCTATAAACTACTAGATAATTCCCGCGGCTTCGCTCGCGTAAATGAAGGTTAGTTTTCTAACAATACATTTTCTGTATAAAAGGTACCTTATGTCCTTTTCAGTTCCTCTGACAAAGTGTATGTGAAATTTCATAATGATCAGTCGAGTAGTTAAAGAGTGAAAGCGTAACAAACAAACACACATTCACATCTATTCATATTATATAAAGATAAATTACCACTGACTCACTGACTTAGAGAAATAGAAGTCATACAAGGGGGAGTTGAAGGAAAAAAGTAAATATAGCGTCGTATAGAAAATCGTTCAGAGGGCCCGGGAAAAATGCCAAACCTTCGGAAGGTCAGCTCTCGGTGGTGGTACTCCATCGGATCTCAGAAACGGTGATATTTACGGGAGTCGTTCTCAAACAAAATCTTCCTAAAACCCTGGGAACTTTTAGGAGGGGCGAAAAAAACATGGCTTCCGTACAAAAAACATGGCCGCCATACAAACTTTGACCTCTAATATCTCCGTAACGGTTAGAGATAGGCGGGATGTGTTCGAACAAATGTCATAGAGGTCGACGAGGTCTTTCCAGAAAACGTAATTTTCAAGGTCACCGGGGTCATCTGTAATTTTTGGCTTCGGGTGTTTTTTTGATGAAATCAAACTGTTCGTGGGCCGCTTGCGACCACGCGACAAACTAGTCTAATATTATAAAGCTCAAGAATTTGTTTGCTTGTTTGTTTGGTTGGTTGAACGCGTTAATCTCAGGAACTACTGATTCGAATTGCTAAATTCTCTTAGTGTTGGATAGCCTATTTATCGAGGAAGGCTATAAGCTATATAACATCACGCTACGATCCACAGGGGCGGCGCAGTAACGATAAACGCGGGTGAAACCGCGGGCACATCTAGTTTATAATATTAAGTTAGGATTTAATTATCATAACTAAATCTGTAATTAAACTCAAACCTGATGATCAAAGTTGTACAAATGTTTAAAAACTTGACCTGTACTAGATCACCGTGGTTGACTGTGACCTCACTCAGTGAAAAGACAAAAACCTTTATCAACATGTTTATAAAATGGACTGATGTTAGTATAGAATAATTAACACTGCAATGCAGTTCAGCAGGTCCACTCCTCAGGGTCGTAAGGTAGATAGCCTATAACCTTTCTTAATAAATTAGGCTAAAATTTGCATAAAAATCTGTCTAGTAGTTCCACAGATTAGCATGGTCAAAGAAACAATCTCTTCGACTTTATAATATTAAAACAGATTATGAAAAAATCCACTAGCTACTATGAAATGAGGTCAGTATTAACGCGTCAAGTATTGATAAATAAGTGGCAATGAGCTGGTCTAATGTCAGGGCGAATACCTTTCGTGAGAGCGGAAAATTCTCATAGGTGCACACGTCACAGCACCACTTGGAGCTCTCGCCGGCCGGCACTGAGCTTGCTGTCATCTGAAACATTCGGTGATGGTGTAAAATACTGTCTACTGAGACCGATTTGAATAAGTACATCTCATACTCAATATCCCCCTTGTTTGCAAACTAGCATTTGTTTACCATCTTTCTAATAAAAGTATAAATTCTTTTAATATTAAACAGACTTGTTTTCTCCAGACATTAATCTTTATATACAGATAATGATTGCCAGTATAATATAAGTATAGACATGCCCACTCAGCGTAATAGCAAATAAAAATAGTACTCATTCAATTAGATAGACACTTCATTGGACAGATGCCAAGATTTTTAACAATTCTAATCAATTGCAATCAAAGAATAACTTAATTAGGTGTTCTCTTGATAATGACTTGACAAAGACTGGCTAATTGATAAATCCTTTTACTCAATAAAAGATTACTTTGATGGTTGTCGAAAATAAATTTAAATTGTAGTAAAAGCGTAATATATGTGCATGTGTATATAACAATTTATTAATCTAACAATAATTTACAAATTAAGAATAATTTATGATGTTAATGTTTTTGATTTTAATTAATGTTTGCATGTCACAGTCACACAGCACAAAATGTATGTAGCCCAATTTTATAATATTCCAACTTATGTACCTACATTTTATGCAAATAAAAATATTCTATTCTATTCTAATGAAATAGCTATTTTTGAGATTCAAGTTGATGCTGTTGGTAAATATATACTATCCACAGTTACCTATGTTCATAGCTAACACTTGTAGTCTTGTGCTAGTTGAACTTGGAAGTACTACATAATAAATACATCATTTCCCAGCTAATGTGAAGATATAAAAAATATAATATAATATATAATTACAGTCAAAACCAGATATAAGAACATTGAAGTGACTATATAACTTCAGACGTTATGTCCGATAGTACGTACGTCCGAAGTACATAGTCATATTAATTGTCATATGTATGTTTAGGATTTTTAAATATGTACAATTATGAAATATGGGTATAGGTTATGCTTAAGAACTTATCGCAAATAAAATATCGTAAAAAGAAAATTAAATGTTTATTCTGAAAAATCTTATATATTAATAAGTGAAGTCTACAAGCTGTACTCGGCTTAAAATATTCCTTCATAGATTTGAATAAGTTAAATTTTAATAATAATTAAATCGTTCGAATTGTTTTGTTTTGCTGGAACAAGTAAAACGATTGGTCGCTAAAGCCGATCAATATCGGTAAAGTTCCGTCGTTTTAAGCGATATGTAGCTGTATCCGATGTTGTTATAGGCGGTATGATTACTTAATTGTTTATATAGGTTTCGGCCGGGACCTTGCCATTCGGTCGTAATAAGCGATCCGCCGTTATAAACGATGTCTGTATATTCGGTGTCGACTGTAGTAACATACAATCAAAATAAGTCTATTACATTTACCGTTACTGATAAAATACAATTTTGATCTTTTCTCAAACTATGGTCTATGTTTTGGGCAACATTTGGACATTAATAAAAACAATGTGAGACAGTTTATAGCTAATCATTATCCATCTCTCCACTTAGTAGCTATGACACTATTATTTAAGTTATTTGCATTGGTATCTTAGAATGATGTATAGCAGAACTTTGCTCCTTTAATCTTTTATTGTTTGATTCAAGCACACACAGTTTACAACAACTACTAATTAAGAAAAATGAACAAACCAAAAAGTCCTACTTTACTGCAAAGACATTTCAATTGTTATTATTTGAGATTTAATAAATTTTTGTTGTGTTTGTGATATCAAATCATTTAATATGGAATTATATACATCTTATTTTTTAGCTTGATAAATTAACAACATTAAATATATGGTTGTGAATTTCAATAGATTAAAATATTAATAAATATATTTAGAAATAGTTTAAAAATGCATATTGAATAAGGATGAAAATTAAATATTTGTTAAATGGATTATTTTGATTACTGATCACTGTTTACATTATAAGAAACTAAATTTGACCCAAGATGAACCTATATTATTATGTTATCTATTGTGTATATTATAAACCAGGTTTTCCCCAACAAATAAATATTTTAAAATGTTTGCATGAATGAATGACATGTGAATAAGGAGCTACTCTAATTTCTTGGCTAATGTTTCTGATATTGTTTTATCAGTATCTGAATACTGTCTGTTATATGGAAAGAAACCTTAAGAAAATATGAGGTATATGTTTGTTTGACCATATACATCGCCATAATTCAAACTCAAGCTACCTTTATGTCTTATAATTGACTTACATCACTTTAGATATTACAGTATATATTCTATACTAATATCATAAAGAGGTGTTTGGTAGGTTAAAGTAGTGGCAATAATACCTAAAACTACTGAACTGAACTCATTGCAATAGAATGATATGCTATTTTCAGTAGCATAGGCTACATTACAAACAAATATCATGCAACAGAACGTGGAAGCTAATATTATAAAGTAACAATGCATACTAGGTACATAGACCTCTATCATACTGACAACTCAACACATATCACCAGCTATGTTTAGGTTTATTCCAGCATTATTAGTTTACCTATCTACTTTAGATTGTAAATTAGCAACAATATTGATAGCACCATCACTATTAGTCTTAGTATGGCTAAAGCAAAACCAAATGTACATATAAAGTAAAAACAAATAGTCAGCTATACTATTGATAGTATCATTCAATCTACATTTGGTTTTAATTGGATGGTATTGTACTAATTCAAACCACATAATATGCTATACTAAACAATGGGAGCCTTATTAGTGACTAGATGTGCACGTGGTCTCACTCGCGTTTATGGTTACTGAGCTGCTCCCATGGGTCCTAGCATGATGTTATAATTATAGCCTATAGCCTTCCTCGATAAATAGGCTATCCAACACGAAACAAATTTATCAATTCAAACCAGTAGTCTACTAGTACCTGAGATTAGCGCGCTCAAACAAACTAACTCTTCAGCTTTATAATATTAGTATAGATAGATAGTGACTATTTTACTTGAGATCAATATAGATATTTCAACTTAGTTTTAATAATATAAAAAGAATATTCCTTACATTCTAAATAGGCAAGCAGTGTTTTATGTTTTACATCCATACTATACATTGTAATTATTTAGTCATGATATAAGTATAATTAGGGCATTGATATAGATATTGTATGACTAGTTGTTTTTTTACAACAGTAATCAACAAATATGATAATCTATCACACTCAGAAGTTGTATATTATAGTTGATAGTTATTTGTAAATAACTAAGATAATAGTGCAATATAAGATTACAGTTCAATGAGTAAATGTGTTATCTTGAAGTTCAAGTAGTCAATGTAAATAGTGTTCACCTGGGTGATGCTTGTTTGTGATATATTCGTGGAAGCGCCGTACGTGTCCGGGGGCGCGACGTGAGGCACGGGCGGCGGCGCGACGGGGGCGGTAGATTCGTTCTCCAGCGGCGCGGGCTTCGTACTCCCATCATTCTGCACCTCCTCACTCATTGTACCATCAATTATAACATTGAGAATTCAACTTCACTTGCTACACTTCACTACTATGAGGTTCTCATTATACGAGATTCTTTAGTATTTGATCGGTTTGTATTTACACAGATGTACTCCTTGTCGACTATCGTTTCTTTACGTGCGCCTCTAGACGGTTTCCTGTGACCTAAAATAGAATATATTTGTAATGGACCGACGAGGACCAATAGCTTGACGACTATTCACGCATTGTGAAATAGAAAGGAGAGTGAATAATTTCACCTCAAGAATTTCATATAGGTATCATTGACAGTTCGCGACAATACCTTAATGAATGCGAAACTTATTTATTATAGATCCGAGGTTGTTGATACAAAACTTGGCATCGTTCTGCTTTGAAATTTGGCGTCGTTACACAACATAAAACATCAAGAGTGGCGATGGCATAAGGTCAAGACTACTAGACCGATACGATTTACTCACTCTGCGCTGATGATGTGACGAATAAACTATAACTGTTTTGTTTGTGAAACTTGCCAAATGATGGATAAAACAAACCTGGGGGAGACAGAAGAAAACATAAAAGAAACAATGGAGATAGAGGCAATTATGTTTATACGGTATTTTGACAAATTTTGTGTCAATTTTGGTGTCATTCACAGCAACGAGATGGCTCACTCTTGGCTCACTCACCTGTGTCAAAAATACGTAAGACCTGATTGGTTACATGACATATTAATTTAAAATTATATTTATAATTGGCCAATAAAAAGCATTCATATCTACATTTGGCCAATAGGAAATAAGTAACTATTTTATCAAAATGGCTACCCTGAAAAAAGTAAACGTGACTTGTCTTTGCTATTAGGTTCCATTTCAAGCTATTTCTGATTTTAAGTGTTGAATTTATCGAGTCATCAATAAACTAGAATAAACCTTTTGCACTCATCTTCAATTTATAATTTACTAACTATGCTTCGGCATTTATATGACAAAACTGACTTTGTCATTTGCATGAGTAAATGACAAATTTTTAGTACGACTGTTTTCCCTGTTTTCCGCATGTTTACAAAATAATTGTTTTTGAATTCGAGTTTGAATTATTTAAAATGCTTTAGTATAAGGTTAAAATACTTACCTACTGTATTAACTGTATATGATTTCAAATGAATTTTAGAGGTATTTTGTCGAAAAGTTCCTTGAAATCTTCATCTTCAGGGAAAAGCTTAACTCATTCAGAAGAAGTTTCAAAATTGCAAAGTGAAAATGAGTCGCTCAAACAAACAATCGATTCCCTCAAAGTTTCTGTAGAAAGTCGAGACGCAGCTATAGGTACACTAGCTCGGGAAAAAGAAAAAATATATGTTGAATTAAAAAGTGCCCAAAGAACAAACAGAAATTTACATCAGCAGCTCGTAGATGAAAGGTGAAACTATTGCTTTTCTGTTCCATTTAAAATAATAACAAAGTTGTGGCTGAAATTTCAAAAAAGTATTATGTCTGTGTTTAAATGATATGAGAAGAAGAGAAACTGTTCCATTAATCGCAAGTCACAATTATTTACAAAAATATAAGTGAATGTAACTTACAAAATATTTTTCAAAGTTTTATTATGTGTCTCTTACATATGTACGCTAACAATTAAAGTTGTTTTCTAATAATCTCAAAACCTAAAACCTAATTCTTACACTCACGCTTTTGCATTGAGTTATCGATATATGCATGTCACGTTTTCTAACATGTCTTTTTGTTTTTTAGAGACATTCATTCTAAGGAAAAAGAGTTTCTCATAAGTGAGATTAAGAGATTATCAAAACGGCACGAACTTGAGGTGGACATTCAACAAAAGGAAGACGTAAGTATTTTTATGTACTAGTCGATATTTTTCACATAAATCAATCTCGTAAACAACATCGTTTTCTATACTAATGCATGCTATTAGTTTGCTTAATTATATTCCACTCCTACTTATTTATTCAATATTAACAGCATTCTGCCAGTTACTGTCCCGTACAGTTTATATTGTGAACAGTCAATAATATAATAACATTATTTTTATAAATATGTAGTTATAACGATTCGTGGGTTATATCATATTCATATAATAATACGAGCAGCAGAGTGAGCTTTTATGACAATTTGATAACATCATAATAAATTGCCTACCCTCTGGGAAACATGCGTATATGTATAAAAAAACTGTAATGTATAAAAAAATGTTGCGTCCTAGTTTCTAGTAATTTATATCCTTTTACTTTTATGTAGGGTCACGAAGATCAATCTAAGAACTTATGTGACGAGTTAAAGGCTAAGGATGAAGTAATTTATAATATTGGCGCTAAGTATATGAAAATTAAATCAAGCAAGATTACTCTGCAAAAGAAATTAGGAAAAATGCAAGATCAAAACAAAAAAGTATGTCTTTTATTTTATCTCATGAATGACATGGGCTAAATATAATGTGTGACGCTGACAACACAGGCTCAATGTCTGCATTAAATTAATAATTATAATAGATAGGTAAAAGTGGTACTAAACGATAAGTCTTTGTTAGTTATTACTTATTAGACGGACTTCAAAAATAATACGTAAAAGGAAGGACATCCATAAGGATCCATTTCCGCACCAGGATAAAGAGAAAAATGACGATTACATTTTTTCGTATATCATGAAAGTAGACGGAATGCCTGATACGAAAATATTATTTCTCAAGTCCCAACTATAATTATGTATAACCTGTAGGCGCCAAATGGTCCAACTGTAATCAATGAACAAAAAAAAAATACATATTTTGAGTAAAATGTTACTTTTATTTATATAGAGCGCAGGATAAAAGTCATGTAATTTTTAAATAAATTGTATAATAATTAATAAGCATTAACATAATGAACATTAAGATAAAATAAAAACCGGTCAAGTACCTACCAGTCGGACTTGCACACAAAGGGTTTCGTGCCATAGTATAAGTTATAATATAACACTATGTACCTTTTCATTATCTGGTATTATAGCGCTTATAGAAATACACACTCTGTAAATCTGGTTAGAACTTTCGGGTATGGAACCCTACAAAAGAAAATGCTTCTTATATAATCTAATATGGCCTGATGGATTTCCTTTTTTTGTCAAGTATTTTAATTGTCTGTGGATAGATAAATATTTATTTTTAATATTTATTTACATTGCACATATTTTTAATTGTAGTAGGTACATATTTCTTATTTATTTTTATTTCACAGACATGCGAGAAGATTATTTTTCTATTACAAGACAATAGAAAAACATTGGATAATCTTCTGGATAATTTGTTAAAGAGTTCTACAGTATCTCCAGATAGCAAAAAATATTTAAATCTCTTGCAAATCAACGCAAGTTTACATTATGAAAATACGCAACTTAAGATTTATCTATCTGCAAAAGATTCCACAGATATAGTCCAACAAGGATCAATTAATGATGTGCCGGATGTGTCAGAGCAAGCATGTTCTAAAGAAAAGAATACCAAGTCTGCAAAAAAACCTGTCGTGAAATTTAAAAAGCCGAATGATAAGACTCTAGAAAATCATCATCGTACGATACATTCAAAATTAAAACCTCTTACTAACCACGATTGTCCAAAACTTAAGAATTTTAAATATACTTATCGATCATTTTCGTCTAACTGTCGAGGTAGCTTGTATAGATCTGCGTCAGATTCTTGTATTGTAAGGAGGAATTTAAGTGAATTATTAAATATTAATAATTAAACAAAGTTATAAGTCGATTAATCATTGTTGAGATAAACATATTGAGACCTTGAAATCTATTGATATGACAGACTGTAATAAATTGTTTTGGTTTAGGCAAAGGCATTAATTTTGAAAAATGTCTGGAACATGAGTACAGTTTGGTGTTGTGCTATTTTTCTTCGCTAAGTTTCTTTGTGAGCTTGTGAAGCCAGGGTTTCTATTCACCAACCAGCCTATCAGCCTACCAGCATACCTCTGATTGTAACCTACCAAAATGACATCCCCGTGCGACCTTTTTTGGCCCCGAGTCATTGATGTCGTAATCGCTGTCTTAGTATTAATGTCTCCTTCCCCTTTCTGCTACTACATGCTATTATTAGGTAAAAATTGGGCTTGCCCACTTCATCTTCAAGTTAGAGCAAATCTTAATGTCATGAACATTAAGATTTGCTTTAACTTCCATTGCAGTAGACAGTGGTATTGTTGTGCTTACTAAGTACTCCTTTCATGCTGTATAGCTATAGTTCCTGATATTAGCGCGTTCAAACAAACAAACAAACTCTTCAGCTTTATAATATTAGTATAGAAAGTGCAAGTAAACAACAAAGTTATATTTCAGAACGCTACAGACGTTGTCTATGAAAAAATATTTCATAATAATGTTACCAGTGTGAGAATAATAGCTCTCCCATATACTGGGGAAGTAATTATCAGCACCTTAGGCATATAGCACACTGCCAGAGTCGAGGCTGCGTTGCGGCACAAAAGAGGCGCACAACACCCGGCGCGTTCGCTGCTACACGTCACGAGATGCTTGTTCTCTCGCCTCTTTTGTGCCGCAACGCAGCCTCGACTCTGGCAGTGTGCTATACGCCTTAGTTTATTGTGCTGAATTATTCTTCGTACATTGTACTTACGAACCTCGGAACAGTATAATAATTATCATATTAAGCTACAATTTGATTACTTCAGTGTCTGTGGAAGTTATTATACTTAGTTGTAAATCATTTATTTACAAAGGTGGGTTTGATAAAATAATAAATTTTAATACTTATTTGTGTACCACATTATATCTTAAAAGTGTAGTTCAAATTGTACTTTAACAGTTATAATTTACAAATAAAGCAAGACCACACGACTGCTTACCATCAGGTGGAGTGTGGTCATTTTGACGAGCAAAATAAAAAAAAAAATATTAAAAAAAATACCGATGTGCATACCAATTTAATATATGAATTATTTTTGATGAATTTCAAATATTTGTTACGTGGTTCACAATTTTTCACTGTAATTCATTATCTATCAATCAGGTATGAAGAGAAATCAAATTTAATAACTGATTGGTAAATTTTTTACGTGTCTGACACATTAGTAACACTATAAGAATACCTATTTTTGATTAGATTATATTCAATGTATATCAACGCGCGTAAGGTTTTTCCGACCAAATATCCCTTGTCCTTTAATAGTAGGGAGGGGATACAGGCAAAAGTGGTAGGTGTGAATTCGTTGTGTTGCAAATTAAGAATTCATTGTTGGCAACACTGGTCTCCAGATTTGTGTGTGCCGGCGTCGCACGTGAACGTGTCGCGAAAATCTCAATAAATTAGTGAAATCACCATGTCGGACGAATATTTCTATGGTACGTATTATTCTTGATATAATTCTGCTTGCTATAAATGTTGTATTTAGCAATTCGTGACAGTACTTTATCTCTTAATGTGGATATAACTTAGCGTCCACTTTGACACCCGGCTCTCGCCATTTTATTTCACTTATAACTTCGTTATCCGTATATAAATCCTTCTTTGAATTAACTGTATATTATGTTAGCTTGCAATAATTTAAGATTTTAAGAAACTCTGTGATATACCTCGTAACCGTCTTGCCGCCATTTTCGATGAAAGATTCGAAATGGCTAATTTTCTTTTCTGATAATGTAATGGCGCTCTCGTTTAACGTATTTATTGTTTATCCCACACTAGATGAGTCCTATTGATTTTTACTCCAACGCATGGTATGTTGCAAATGTGCGAAGTCAGAGGCTGTTAGGCGCGTAATTTGAATCTGCGGCGTCCAAGCCGCAACAGTTTACATGTCGTCGGTTTGTGACAACGATAAACATTTCGTTCGACAAACCGGTACTAGCAGTGTGTTGTAGCGTGCACACTATTGTTTATATCGGCGTGTTTGATGAATACTTGCTCGGTGTTTTGAGGTTATGATGACAAATTAAATAACACGAGTTTGGACGGCATCTGTTATGTCCCTACACCACTGTGAATTATTAGACGCCATACTTTACTGTTTCAGGTGTTACCCTGTCCTCTTCACATCAGTCAGAGACATGGGACCCCGAGGCGAAGGCGGAGTACCCCCGTAGCAACAAGCTGCTCATACGCCAAGCGCTATTGGGTCCAGACGCCAAGGCAGACGAACTCAATGTAGTTCAGGTGTGTTCTTTAATTTATTTTCATATTATTTTAGTGGTGGATGCTAAAGTCAACATAATATTTTGCAGATTCTGGAATCTATTCGAATTTGTTTGATTATTTTCACTTAAGTCGAAGATGTTGACTAATAAAATTTAATTAATGTCCATTTATATAAGTTTAACTAACTGAATTGAGTAGATGAAACTTCAAAATGCTTAGTGCACTGTACATGTACACAATGTGTTGAAATGATGATATAAACATTACCATTGGTAATATTGATGGGCCCGCGACTTCGTTCTGAATGTTGCGCTGCCTGCTTGTGATTGCTTGAGGCATTTGTCTGATCTACACAACATAACAAGTCACTAATGTTGAGCATTCTTTGACTGAAGTTTTATATATATTATGAAGTCAATATTTTTAGATAATAATACTTAACATTGACATTATTTGTTGTGCAGGTTGAAGCTATGTCACTCCAAGAAACAATCAAGATTCCTGTTGCAGTATTGAAGGCCGGAGAACAGAGACATGCACGTCTTGACATTGAATTCCCAGATGCTCCAGTCACATTTACCCTTCTACAGGTTAATAAATTGTTAACATGTTGACATCTAATTTGGTTACCTAACTTATGAGGAAAATTGTTATGACTGAAAATTAACATTCCTAAGTTTTGTGGTGAAACTGTGATGGATGACATGTAATTTCCCGATACTTTTGTAAAAAAAAATGTACTTAATAAAACGTAAATAACTATTAAATTGATATGATGATAGAAACATTACCAATGGTAATATTGACGGGTGTGTGACGTCGTTCTGACTGTTACACTGCCTGCTTGTGATAGATTTGAGGCATTTGTCTGATTAAATCAATCTTTTATAAGCTGATTCCTTCTATATATAATTTGTGCTTAATATGTGTGTTGTTTCTCAGGGTTCAGGGCCAGTGCACTTGATTGGCCAGCACTTACTCGGATCTTTAGTGGAGGAGTTTGAGGATATGGAGGAAATGGAAGAGGAGATGTTAGATGAAGAGGAAGGTGATGATTCTCAGTTTAAAGTAAGTCTTAAGATATTAAAATAATATATTTGTAACAGAATTAATATGAAATGAATAACTATATAGGATTTAGATATGATATAATTATGATAACTTTAAACATGATTATTCTTTCACATTATAATTATTTATAATGTGAGCATGGTTTGTGTAGTGTTGTAGTAATGATATAGTATTACTAATTATTTCAATATAATGACATGAATGTAAAGTAGATTGCTGAATTTCCAGGAAGATGAGAATAAAAGGAAAGCATCAGCAGGCAAGCGCAAGACGAATGAGGTACTGAAAACCTTCAACTAATACAAAATTACAATGTGACGGGTTCCAAACATGCTCAACAGAGGGAAAAGGACCTGTGACCCAGATATTAAATAATGACAGTATAAATAAGATTATAAGAATACATTTAGGGCCCTTGAACAACAAAACTTGATTTGTCAAGCAGTTATTCCACTGTCATTTTTCATACAACTGGGCTTTCACACTGGTATCAAAATTATTTATTTCGAAAGATGATTTCATGATTATTGGCTGTTGGTTTTCTGTACCTATTCAAATGTCCTTTTACCTACTGATAGCTGTGGTTACTTCAAAAAGTAAATTGACATGCATTTGCAATTGCAAATTTTATTGAAACATCAACCAGTAGTGTGGGGCTAGTGTTTTTTGCTGGATGTTAGACAGTCGTAAAGAAGATTTTGAGTGTGTGAAATGTAATGAATTGATTGTCGTTACAGGATGAAGATGATGAGGAGGGCGAGCCCAAGGGTAAGAAGGCGAAAATGTCAAACAACGCCAAAGGGAAGGCTCCGTCGCCCAAGAAGAACGCCAAGAAGTGAAGGGGTCGCGGCGTCTCGCCGGCCCCGCCCGCCGCCGCCCGCTCACACGCGCCTCTACCACGAGTCAGATAGACCAATTCCATTTAAGACTGACTACATACTCGATCATTTAACTTTAGGTATACTTTACCTAGTGTAATTGTGGAGATTTTGTTTACGTTATTTTGCACCACAAGCCAGTAACGTATGCGTAGTGCAGCGTGGTAGCGGGCGGCGCGCGGGCGCGGCCAGCCGGCGTCTCTTAGTTGTAACTACATAGTGTGGTAATTCAGTCTAGGTTAGCGTTGTATCGACTCGAGCGTGGCTGGGTGAGTGCGAGTGTGAGTATATGTTCGTGATAGTTACTGGTCGAGGTATCTGCAGACTTATCGATCCGATCCCAACGTGGTTACCGACGATCGAGTGTGATTTCTTCACTTATATTTTTTGTATTTGTTTTTCTAAACTAAATTTCCATTCCTTGCTGTGGTATAGTGTTATGGATGTCAAATTTAATATTAAAGTAAGTCTTAAATTCACAGATGTATTTTTAAGTTAAGACATAATTAAGCATAATCAGTGTACTTTTAAGACATTGATCATTTTGTATGGACTAGCTACCGGTCGACGTGTAATTGAATTTGCTAACGATTTCTCATTTCAGAATGAAAACTGATCTATTATAGTTTGTTTGTACATATACATTATAAAAGCATAAGAACGGTAACAATAAAGTAAAAGCATTTCTAAACATTCTTACATCTTTTATTTATACTCATCATTTAATCCAAGATTCCTTTGAATCCCATATTCGTAGATACTAATTGAACAGGCTTGCAGTGGAAGACGATGCACAATGCGGAAAAAACATGTACATGAGTAGTTGTATAGGGACACACATTGATCAACAGATGACAGTTTCAAAGTAGTGTTAGTATTAATTCCAATCATCACTTCCAGTTCATTCCATAGTAGATTCTTAAAAAACCAAATTCCTCTGATTTTCCAAACTATAGGATTCTCTGTCCCAAGTCCTTGCATCAAACTAGCAATGTGGTACTTGAGTGTATATCTAAAGGCCATATTTTTATCCTGTTATGGAGAGGTCCCAGGCTAGCATGACGCTTTGTAAGTTAGAATGACAGCACATGATATTGTATGATGGATAGCATTAATGCATGACTTGTCAAGTGACAATGGCTTTTATTATTGTATTATTCAAAATAAGTAGTGCCTACTGGTGCCCAGTTACATACAAACTGCATATTACTGGGGTACTGCTGATGTAGCAAAAATAATAGACTTAGGTATGTGGTGTGATGAATTTATATAGGTAGGCAGGTGAATGTGTACCTATAGACTAACATTTGAAAAGTTCTTGTTTTGTAAGGGATCATGACTGATTAATTTGTGCTAAGCAATAAAACTTGTGAGTGGGAATCTTTTGAAGATAAGAAAATGTGTTGAATGATGTATTATTTGTATAATTAATAAAATTGTTGCATGACAGCAACAAGTCATTTTTTGTCCAATAAAGCTTGTAATATTCTATTTCTCTCCCTCTGTATAATATTTGACTCCTCCACTGATCGCACCAATATCTCAAATTTATCATTATCCTTTCTGTGCTGGACTTCCTGCACTACTCTCTTTATTTCAGTCATTGTTATGTTATCTAGGCCAAGGTTGTGCATGCATATATTTCCTGAAGCCAAAGGCTCATCATATATTTTTTCAAAATATGAATAATAAGGCCAGTTGTTACTTTTGCCAGTTTCTTTTTTCTTGTCTGCCAATCTGAGATATGTTTGTTTTAAGTTTCGAAACTTACGATCGCATTCTTCTGTTGATAAACCTATTTTGGGTGTAAGCAATCTCCACAGATTTTTCTTTTTCACCAGAGGATCTTTGAATTTTTCTTTATTTTCTACATAAAAACCTAAAAGTTGTTTAACATAATCCTCTTCTTGAGACTTGTATGGCAGTTGAGGTGTTCCCTGACCAGTGCTAGCATAACTCACACCTCCCCCATATATTACTTCAAAATCTTTAAAGTATCGCCATTTTGTTATACATCTACCAGAATCTGCCCTCATTTTCAGCCTAATGTAAGTTTGTTTCAAATTACGAAATTTCTTGTCGCAATTTGCAGGCTCCTCACCAACAGATGCAGATATCTCTTTCCACAATTCTTTCTTTTGGTATCTAGGATTTTTAAACTTATCAGCTATTTGCATATAAGCATCTATTAGTAATCTTGTTTTATTTTTATTCCATGGCCCTATGCTAGGATTGTAATTATAAAATATTCTCTCAAAATAGTGATGATACTGCCACTTCATTGGCTTTCCAGTTTCTCTACTTCTCTCCTTCCAGTTACAATATGCTCTTTTTAAATTTTTGAACTTATGGTAACAATTGTACTCAGTTGTGCTCAACTGTGAGGCTATCTCCTTCCACACATCTTTTTGTAAACAGTCAGAACTTCTAAACTTGGCCAAATTCTCAATGTAAAGGGTGAGTAATCTTCTCACTTTGTGTTCTTCCCAAGGTTCAAAAACAGATGCTGGTAATGATTTGCATTCTTTAAATACTTCCTCACAGGTGTTATAATGTACCCATTTTATCTCTTTCCCTATTTTTTTCTTTTTTAAGAGCCTTATGTAGGTGCGTCTGAGATTCTTATATTTTCTGCTGCATTCATCGGAGGTAGTACCTAAATGTGACGCAATTTCATTCCAGATAGATTTATCTTTGGTGACACTTCTAAACCTATTCTCTAAACATAATGTGAGTAGTAATTTTACTTTATTCCTATCCCAAAAATTGTCTTCATCTTTGGTTTTACTGATTTCTTTGTCACAAGTATCTGATATACTTTCTTGTACTACTACAGGGGCCTCATTTATTTGTATGTACTGTCTATCACCAGTGTCCACAATATATCTTGCTTCTTGACCTGGAACTGGATTATACATAAAATATTAATTAATAATTGTTAGAATTACATACATAAATGAAAACGTGTTGGTAAGTTAGTTTGTTGTAGACTATAATAGCCAAGCCTGGGATCTCATTAGAATCAAACTCTCAATAATCTACCTACATCCTTAACACTAATCTTCAATATTTTGATACCATACGAAACTTGCAAATTGCAATCATTGTACAATTAATTCATAGTGAAACAAGTCTTTAAATATTTATAGACTTACTTTGAGGATTTTGAATGGTGAAGTTATTGCTGCTGAATATGACATTACTTTGATCTTCCCTGAGAACAAACCAGTAACTTTGATTGTTAATATCCATATTAAAACCCCGAAAGTTCTAACACTATACAAAAAATATATTTAAGCGGGCTATATTTTGAAATTGAAATGTAAACAACCCCACTGCAAAATAGCGCTTTCAAGCCCAAAAAGCACTACAAAGTACAAAATAGAAATGTAAATTCTGTCAAAGTTCGTAAGAAAATGGTGTTGTTACCAGTGTTGCCAATTCTTGTGAAGTCGAGTCGCTAGATTCAATATCAAAAGTCGCCAGAAAGAAGCTAAAACTGATTCTGGTCTGATTTTTCGACTTACAGGTAGTGAAGTCCTAAAAACAAAAAGGTCAGCCTGCCTACCTGTGGAGCGTCCACAGTAGACGGGCTGACCTTTTTTTTTTTAGTCGTTTTCTGCCGAATACCTGGAGATTTTATAATTTTCCCATATAATATATCTCTTCGCATTGTATAATTCTGTGTCAAATTAACAAAAAATGTACTTATTACATGCCCTAAACTTGTTTTCATTTGTACTCCAAAAGTCGCCAGATAAGTCGCAAAAAAATGTTTTGCGACAAATTTAATTTTTTGTCGCTAAGACATACACCAAAGTCGTAATTTCTAGCGACAAAGTCGCTAAATTGGCAACAGTGGTTGTTACGGTTTAAACCAGTGTAGCCAACTCCTATAAATTCGAATCGCTAGATTCAATATCAAAAGTTGCCAGAAAGTCGCTGAAACTAGTTTTTGACTTTTCGGTAGAGAATTATTAAAAAAAAAGATAATCCCGCCTACTGTGCATTTTTTTGCATATATATCTCTTGGCACTGTATAATTCTGTGTCGAGTTAAGAAAAAATGTATTTATTACAAGCCCTAACTAGGGTCGTTCCGATACTAGTAACTACGAGTAAGTACTCGATACTTTTGATTCGATACCAACTATTTTTAGCATCAAATCAATCTTGCGATACTTACTCGGTATCGAAACAGAAGTACGTACGTTCGATTTGATACCAAGATCAAATCGAATCAGATTGAACTAATGTTACTTTACTATTATATTTCTTAACGCATCCTAATGAAAAAAATAATCAGACTGAACGAATGTTACTTTACAATTTTATTTTTGAACACATCCTAATGTGTGAGAGACGTTTCTCCTCTTTCTCTCGTTCAACTCGAGAGCAGTGTTGCCAGCTCTTGTGAAGTCGAATCGCTAGATTCAATATCAAAAGTCGCCAGAAAGTCGCTAAAACTGATTCTGGTTTAAAAAAAGGTGAGCCTGCCTACCTGTGGAGTGCTCCAGAGCAGGCGGGCTGACCTTTATTTTTTTGTCGTGTTCTACCGAAAACCTGGAGATTTTATAAATTTTTCCCATATTCTTCGCATTGTATAATTCTGTGTTGAATTAACAAAGAATGTACTTATTACATGCCCTAAAGTTGTTTTCATTTGTACTTCAAAAGTCGCCAGACAAGTCGCTAAAAAATTTTTAGCTACACATTTCATTTTTTGTCGCTAAGACATACACGAAAGTCGTCATTTCTATCGACAAGGTCGCTAAATTGGCAACAGTGCTCGAGAGATTCACCGTCGCCATATTGTTATTATTAATAGCATTTCAGCAACACTTTTTTGTTAATTGTTATAGAGTAATTTAATTTTATGTCATTGCTGCTTGTGTTTGGTTTTAAATGTTACCATGACGCCACCAAATCTATCTTTTTTATTAAATATGTGGTTGTTATTATGTGTATGTTAAAAAAATATATAATATCAACCACTCCCCACATATTTTCCTATTATATTAGTCCCACAAAAAAATCTAAAATTATTATCGATATGAGTAAGTATCGATACTTTAGGGGTACTCATACGAGTAGTATCGAAAAATGATTTGATTACTACTTATGTGAGTACCTATCGATACCTTGTTGGTATCGGAACATCCCTAGCCCTAACATTGTTTTCATTTGTACTCCAAAAGTCGGCAGATAAGTCACTAAAATATTTTTGGCGACAAATCTTATTTTTTGTCGTTGAGACTTAAACGAAAGTCGACACTTCTAGCGACAAAGTCGTTAAATTGGCAACAGTGGTTTAAACCAAAGATTTAAACAAATAGTTCAAAATTTTACAAATTGTTTTCTATTTATCTAAAATAGACTATTTCCGTTAACAAATAAAAAATACCTAATCTAAATGAATCAAAAACGAAAAAAATATGAATGCGAGTAACAACTTGTAACAAAGTATTAATTTTAGTCAGAACGCACGCATTTTTGGCTTGGAGCATTTTTGGGTAAGATGGCATCGTGTTGCATCCATGGACGTATTATACTAACACGTCCATGGTCGCATCACTATGGCTATTGAGTCTATTGACACCATAGACTACTGAATTATATATTATTGACACGCGCTGCCCGAAGAAGGGACGCCATTATTTGTGTTCGTGTTTGTCGTTAATGCGGACTGTGTTATTGCTATATTTTAATATACAAACCGAGTGATTTTATGTTAAATGTATAGTGATTCAATGTGTCCTAAGTTGTATGACTGAGTATGTGTAAAATATTGCGTAAATCAGCACGAGGAATTTGACATCGGTAAGTTTATTAAACAGAAGCATAACCGGTGATATTGTTATATTCTTCTATTTTACCTGCTTTCATGGTTATTTTGTTACATTCATTGGTATTGATGTTACTATTTTGGTTATTATTAATTTATTCATCATATTTTATTGGAATCAAAACAGCGTCTTGTCTTTATTATTCCCGAGTTGGTTGGCGGGAAACGGTTGGGCTGTCACGAATGCACCATAAATATTTCGTTCAGAAATTATTAGAAATGTTCAATGTGTTGTCACTCACTTTCTCAGATAAAGGCTCCTTTTCGCTTGGGTTATAAATAAATGTAAGGGTTGAATTTTCTAATATATATATATATTGTTATTTTATAGGGCTTTTAGTATGGATTGTATTCCCACCATTAGGTCATATAAGGTCAAATAAACATAGCCTGACATACTACAGCCAAACCTGATGAATGAATATAATTGGCTGCTGCCAGATCCAGCATAGTAGCTGCAGTCTAGTATATAATATTGATACATTAATGATGACTTCTATAAACGAAATGTGTCACTTATTTTAACCCCATCATGATCTTTTTTACAACAAAAACAACTATGTCCTTTCCCAAGGTCTAGTCTAAACACTTTTGTGTTGTATGAATTTTACAGTCAGCAAGTAAAAAGCAAGATTCATTTTTGTAAACTAATGTATTCACATACCTTCTATTATGTTTTACAGCATAATATTATATTGTCAAACTAGAATAAGCTGTTGGACCTCCATAAATAAATAATGACAAGTAGTTTAAGTCTCTCTCCAGTCCATAACTATCTCCAATAAAAAATAATAGGCAAAGGTTCTGTCCAAATTTGTCCACTGCTTTTTGTCAGCCAAACCAAACTGTCACCTGTTTGCTCGATTAATACAGGATAACCATTATACTAAATTAGGCATAATGCTTAATATGCCAATATTTTTAAGCTGCCAAGAAAATTAAAAATTGACCCTCCTTTGCATAACATTGGATTCCCCTGTATGGTGTGGGCTAATAAATATAATATCATCCAGTTTCTTGCATATTAAATATCATAGTGATGTGCTAGACATTACTATATTATGTAACAGAACTCTGTTGGGTATGGATGGTAGCTACTTGAATATCATGATGATATGATTGCATTGCTTTGCTTTATAGTTTGTAGTCTTAATGAGTTATGAAAATTATTTCATACTGTTTTTCTCTTGCTGTTTCACCCATGTTTATGATCAATGTCCACTCTCCTGGCTCGTAGCATGATGTTATAATGAATACGTTATTTCTCGATAAAATAGCTTTTAAATTATAAAAGAATTAATAAAAGTGGTCTAATAGTGAAAAATATACAAAAATACTAATGTTTCGTGTAGATATAAGGCTAGTGGTAGTAATTCTACCATAATCCCTACTTCGCTACTAATATTATAAATGCGAAAATAACTCTGTCTGTCTGTTACGCTTTTACGCCTAAATCACTGAACCATTTTGATTAAATTTGGTACAGAGATAGACTAGACCGTGGGAAAATACATAAGTTATCTTTTTTTTTTGTAAAAAAAGGCAATGGAAGTATTGTAATAAGGAATGGAAGTTTGTAGGAGAATTCATCATTATCGAAGATAAAACTTTGTATTTAGGCATTTAATAAAAAGTAAATAAACATTGGTCATCAGCAGTTTGTATGTATATTATGTGCAAAATAAGTGTCCTAAAAATTTTAAATACTACCTGAAGTAACTGTACCACGCGGACGAGGTAGAAGCTAATATATGTATAAAGGGGAACGCCCATCTGAGGCCACGAGTGGACAAGAGGCTAGGGAAAAAATACTTTCCATTTGATTTTGTCGTAAAAAATATGTAGGTATTTACTTTCATTCAAATTGACGCCACTGCAATTTACAAAAAATATATTACAAACAGCTCCTATCACAATTAAATAATAGGGCATTGAGAAAAGAGATGTTTTTGAATTATCTCACAGCCAGACACATTTTCGCATAGAGAAATAACCTCAATACATTTTGTTTTTATAAGTATTTCTAAAATAGTGGCGCCAATTTGAATATATTGTTTAGATATGTAATACTGTGAAGATCTTAAAACACTCAATTTTCATACTAATTTTTGATGTCAATCTTTGGCTTGAGACACTATAGAGAATAGGCTTTCCCCTTTCTGTACTCCTCCATATTATTTATAGCAGTATTTTTTTTGTACAGAGATGTCAGGTGGTCAGCTGGTGGTGCTGGACCGCTTGGGGCGTGATGTGAAACGCTTCCCGCTGGCCGAGGGGCATGTCACTCTTGGCAGTGACCACTTTAGTGACATTCGTTTCTTGTCGGATACTGTTCACCCACACCATGCTACTGTAGCTGTGCATGCTAACCAAGTAAGATATCACGTCATATTGTCTTACGTTTACGCGAATATTATACATAGAAATTAAACTGTTTTGTACGGATTTTATCGCGTTTAGCCATGTTCAGTCTCCCCATAAACATGGCTGCTAAAAAGCAACCGAATCGTTCAGGACAAATTTAAATCTAAATAGTTGTAATATTTTGAAATAGCTAAAATAGTATTATAGTTTTAGTAGTGTAATAGGTTCGAAAATTTGTAATAAATGTGTTAATAAACAACGCGATATAATATCCTCCAGACCGAATTTCGACCACGGCGGCCAATCTTAACGAAGACTGGCCATCTGCGCAGAAGAAATTATAGTGCACAAGTGTGCGCAAACACAAGTGAAATCTCTGTTCCCTAACCCTCATGATCTGATGGGACGGTAATCTGACACGACCCGAGAGAGCTTAGGCACAGGACCAGCTGCTTTACGTGCTTTTCGAGGCACGGGGGTGTCTAACACCGCCAACTCCCTAACTCCGGGGCTCGTATTGAGATTTCTTAACAGAAAAATTCAATATTGATCGTTGGTCCGAACCGGGAATCGAACCCACCCGAGACCTCATGCACAGAGGCAAGTAACAACGCGATAAAATACGTAGGTATAAAGCAGTTTAATTTGAAGTTATTACAATTTAAATAATCCATCATTTATCGCTGTTCACTCTCTGGTCGGGTTGTTCCGTATTCCTATGACAACTCATCCTAAACTAGAATGCCTAACTGGTCCGATTAAATTATTTTAAGAAAGTTTCTTTATTCAACCGAAATGCATTCCTTACTCTACCCGTGGCAATTATAACATTTATAACCGACAAAAAGATGAATAGCAAAACAATCTTTGGCGTCGTAAAATTAGGTTAGTTTATGTTAGTAACAGAACTTTAAAAAAATATATATTATATTGTTACACCCAGTGCCATCTCTCGACATTGTGGGGAAGACTCATCAGTTCCGTCTAATAATTTATTACAGCGCCGTCTATTGACATCTTACGGAACTTCGTACAAGAAGAGTAGAGAGAACCCTGGCACATTCTCGAATCTTCGTACTGTTTACATACCGGGTATGACGTTTCTAGAAAACTCGGGAATCGCTTTAACCGCGTATAAATAGAGCGCACGCGCACCGCCAAGGAGTTTACATTGTACAATCGTCGTTCAAGTATTCATCGAAGCGAACGGAAGCGAAAATACTACGGAGTTTGAAGCAGTTACAGTGGAAAAGTGTAGTATAGTGTTTGTTGTGTTTTAAATTCAATTGTGTGCTAGAATAAAACCTGTTTTAGTCTGTAATACTGTTTATATTCTTATCCTTTGAACCCAGCACGTAACAATATTATGTGCCTACTCGGTGATAATAAAGCTTTCTTATGATGAAAGAAGTTTTAGAACCGGTTGATTCGTTTTTGTGTTAAACCTTTACAAACAACCAAACACAATCGAATATTTCCTCTTTATAATATTAGTATAGATATAGATTACTAAAACAGTATTTTTTGTTCAGACCGTCAACCCAAACTTAGAGCTTTTGGTTGATTTCGTAATCGGTTTAGATAGGAATACTTACAAGTGAATAAAGATTTGAAACTGAAATTATTGCTGTCAGTTAAGTAAGGAACGTAAAGTTAGGAATAAAAACAGTATAGGATGAAACGTAATTGGATGACGCCGTAACAACCCCTCTGGTCGCCTTAACTCATGAATTAGAGATAAACCAGACACAGTAAAAAAGTATTGTGCCTAGTCCCTATGGTCTGAGTGCTGGCCAAGAGATCAATTAATAAGTTGGATGGTATCTCATTACATTCCTATTTTAACTGGTACCCTATGAGCCCCAATAAGATATATTTGGTATGTAAAAATCCACGATTGCTGAAGTATCAACACTTTTATTTATTTACTAGATGTTCCCGCGGTTTCATCCGCGTTTATCGTTACTGCGCCGCTCCCGTGGGTCGTAGCGTGATGTTCCGTGTATCGTTCCGTAAGGAGCCGACCATGACCACGCGTCTGAGCCGCGCGGCATGGTATCTCGCAGAGTTTTCGGCCGGCCTTGCACATCATAAATGCGCGCGCAGTACTTGATCATTATTTTGCTGCGTATGTTATTTTAAAACTGCGATATCTCCTAAGATATTCATTAAAATCGAATGATGTAAAGGGCAATTTTGTTTTAAATTAAATACTTGTGATGAATAACGTATTTATTTGGATAAGGATTAATATCATGTTTATAAAAACACCTTCGCAAATAATGCATTATTTCAGAACAAATTTGGTTAGCATAACAAAGGTTATAGTGCGCCAACCTTAAAAGATAGACATATGCTGTCGCGGACTTTTTTTTAGATCTTTTAAAGGGGAACAATTCTGTCATACATGATTTTTGCGAAACTTTTACTGTTTACGCAGCGCACGCAGCGGAAGCTCTCTAAAGGAAAAATTCCATCGATTTTGAAACATTCTTCATTGGTGCTCCGCTCCTATTGATCTTAGCGTGATGATATATAGCCTATAGCCTTCCTCGATAAATGGCTATCTAACACTGAAAGAATTTTTCTAATCGGACCAATAGTTCCTGAGATTAGCGCGTTCAAGCAAATAAACAAACAAACTCTTCAGCTTTATAATATTAGTATAGATTCTTTTCATTACACATTTTATCTATACTAATATTATAAAGCTGAAGAGTTTGTTTGTTTGGTTGGACGCTCTAATCCCAGGAACTACTGATTCAAATTGAAAAAATATTTTAGTATTGGAGTGTTGCCCATTTATCGAGGAAGGCTATAGGCTATATAACATCACCCTACGACCAATAGGAGAGGAGCAGCAATAAAGAATGTTGCAAAAACGGGGTAAATTCTCTTATCTTATATGAAGCATAAATAAATACTTATTACTTAAAAAAAAAACAAAAATAAAAGCAGACGAAGTTGCGCGGGTCAGCTAGAAATTTATAAGGAGCGGTTTCTGCTCTAAGCTCGCAGCTTGTATCACGGTAGCAACAAGCTATACATTAGTCGCTTAACCTTATTGTGAAGCGACTAAGGTATATTAATATACAGTTCTATCAAAATAACGTTCTAACGAAATGGAAAACTGTAGCGGCGGTGATAAAGGAAAGACGACGATGAAATCACTTATGATTTATTTTCTTAATAAAAGTACATTTGCAATAATGGTATGGTCCACAAATGTTCGCGAACAAGGCATTTATTTACGCACACCGTCGCCTATTGTCCCTAAGTGTCAGTTGGCCCGGATAGTTCCACGAGGTGCGGAAGCTATGCCGTGCAAAACGGACTGCGTCACAGAGTACTTTTTACATAGGACTGCGTTTATTATGCCGGCGCGAACGCCTTATATAGTATCCTGGCGCGGTGGGGACGCTAACGGCAGGTGTGTGTGCGTTCGGCCGGGCTCGGTGACCGTCGTCAGCGCTAAATAAAAAGCGGAGTACACTGACGTACTCTAAGTACTTCGCAATCATGGTACCGGCCATTAGCTACAAACCTGACGGTTTTTAGTAGGTATTACTTTTAGGACTGCTTGGTGGGCTCTCTTAAGTTGGATAATTTTGGATTTTGCTGCACCACCCTATGGCGTCTAAGCAGCGTATCAAAAATGTCTTATTATAAAATTCGTCTTAGAATCGGCAATACAACTGTGAAATCCGCATACAATTTCGTGCAGAAGTTTTTGCGTGATGCGCGTACAAACATACATCATCTCAGCCGAAAGACGTCCACTGCTGGACATAGGCCTCCCCCAAGGTCTTTCATACAGACCGGTCTTGGGTCACCCGCATCCAACCGCTTCACGCGACCTTTACCAGGTCGTCGGTCCACCTTGTAGGAGGCCTTCCCCTGCTGCGTCTTCCGGTGCGTGGCCGCCACTCCAGAACCTTTCTGCACCAACGGCCATCGGTTCTGCGCGCTATGTGCCCTGCCTACTGCCACTTCAGCTTGGCTATCCGGAGAGCAGCTCTCCGGATAGCCAAGCTGAAGTGAAACTTCCGCAGGAAAACTAAAGTTGCCGACACAGCCGCTATGTCGGCAACTTTAGTTTTTCTGCAGATCTCTTCATTTCTGATTCGATCCCGCAGGGAAACCCCGACCATAGCTTTCTCCATCGACCCCTAAAAAAAAAGTTTATTCTTACAAAACCCCTCATATACATATGTTTTTTTAATATCTCCTCTGCACAGACGACCAATTAAAATTTTATGATATGTCACTACACTACTAATAATTATGATAACACGAAGTCTTTCTGTTCGCGATAGACTCCAAAACAACTGAACGGATTTTCATGCGGTTTTCACCAATAGACAGAGTGATTCATGAGGAAGGTTTAGGTGTATAGTTTATTATGGTTTTGTACTACCCGTGCGAAGCCGGGGCGGGTTGCTAGTATAGATAATAATAATGCAATGTTTCGTAGACGGTGGTCCGCAACGTGTGTGAGGGCGAGACGTTGGTGAATGGACGTCCTGTGAGCGTGGCGGCGCTGCGCCACGGTGACGTCATCGGCATTGGCGGTCGACAGCTGCGCTGGGACTACGCCGACCCGTCTGCGCGCAGAGTGCAGGCTCCACAACCCGGTGAGTACAACACAATATCATACATAGACTAACGCATGCATATCCATACCTCGGTCACTAAACCAGCTTAACGCACTCTTGGACTTCGAATTATTAAAAAAGACAACTCCCGCACTAGGAATAAATGCTGTGTCGCGGCGGACATTACAAAAATTCAAAAAGCAGACACAACCACAACACAACATTCGAATCCCTAACACAGTGGCAATGGCGAGGCGACCATTAAACCACTACGCCACCCGTGTGGTACAAAATTTCAACACACTGATTCATATACAGACTAACGCATCTCGTTACCTCGTACCTTGGTCAATAAAGCTGCTCGCTCTCTTAGACTTTAGCCCAGAAGTTGATATTTTTGCGGATGAATGAAAGGTATTATTATTAGAATGTATGAGGTATTGTTAGGAGAACGCGTGAATGCTATAATTTATATTTATGCTATACTAGATTTTGCTCGCCGCTCCGCTCACGTTTATGATAACCTACATTTATCTCAATTTTCTATCCCTCTGGAACAGTTTTTTTGTATTAAAGGTAGCCCATGTCCTTTCCTGTACCCCTTATTACGTGTATGCAATATTTCATGATGATCGGTTAAGAAGTTAAGGCGTGAAAGCGTAACAAACAAAAAAACTCACATTCACAATTATAATATTAACTAGCATTTCACGTATTTGTGCGGGCTGATGCCTTTTAAGTTCTGTCGTTTAAACATTTCCCGCTAATTTTGAATTGCTCAATTTTAAAATTTGTTTCAATTTAGAATGGCAAAACAATTGAAAGAATTAGGATTGATGCAACTATTTAGTCACAGTGTTGTTTTGAATCTGTCAGGTCGCGCACAAAAACGAATCTCGAAGGAAAACGTTCGTGCTATAATTTTTTACAACTTTCGGAGAGGCCTAATAACTCAGATTCTATGTTTCGAGGAGTTAGGATCTGTGTTTTATAATGAAGCCCCTTGTCTACGGACTGTCGAACGCTGGTATTTAGAATTCCGGCGTGGAAATACTAGTCTTAGTGACAAATCTCGTGAAGGACGTCCAAAATCCACCTTTACTGAAGAAAACATCGTTGCTATGAGACAACTGATACTCGAAGATCGTCATGTGACATATCGGGAGATAGAGGCGTTAATAGGCATCTCAGGGACAACCATTCAAAAGATCTTGCATGAGGAGCTTGGGGTGAGAAAGCTAGTTTGCCGATGGATCCCGCATTTGCTTTCCGATGATCATAAGGCGGCCCGTATCAGCTGTGTAAGAAAACTCTTCAAAGGTTCAAGCGAGGAGAGTCAAATCACGTCTACGACATTATCAGTGGTGACGAATCTTGGATTTATGCATAGGACCCTGATTCCAAACAGCAATCCACAACCTGGGTCTTCCGAGATGAGCCAAAGCCGACTAAAGTTGTTCGCTCTCGAAGCACTTCGAAAAAGATGGTGGCTACGTTCGTGGCGAAAACCGGTCACGTTGCAACAATTGCGCTTGAAGATCGTGGATCGGGTAATGCAGAGTGGTATACCACAGTTTGTTTGCCACAAGTTATCGCCGAAGTTCGGAAATCTAACCCAAAGCGACGCATCATCCTACACCATGACAACGCAAGCTCACATACCGCTGGTAAAACAATTGATAATTTGAAGCAGGAAAACGTAGAAATTCTTGACCATCCCCCATACAGTCCTGCTCCTGACCTAAGCCCTAACGATTTCTTTAGATTTTCTAAAATTAAGAAAACCTTTCGTGGGCAAAGGTTTCAGTCCGGTGAAGAAGCAGTCGACGCTTTCAAGTCGGCCATTTTGGACATACCGACTTTGGAGTGGAATGAGTGTTTTAATAACTGGTTCGAGCGAATGGAAAAATGTATAAAACTTCGAGATGAATACTTTGAAAAACAATGAATAATACTTTAAGTTTCTAGACGTGTTTTTTTCTTCAAACGACAAAACTTAAAAGGCATGTCTCGTACGATGCTATATTTACTTATTTCCTACGACTCCTTGTATGACTTCTATTTCTCTAAGTGAGTGAGTCAGTTAGTGGTAATACATACATACATAGATTCACGACTGTTTCCCAGAGGGGTAGGCAGAGACTACGGATTTATATTTGCTACGATCCTGACACACTTCTCTGGTAATGTTAGTGGTAATTTAAGTTTATATAATGGTAATAATATCCTTATTAATATATATCATTAATCCTTTATTGTGATTAAATAGTTTAGATTAAATAGTTTAATTGGCGCAAGTCGTACTATTTAATGTAAAATAAATAAATAAGAGATAGCCTAGATTTCGCCAGCATTGCTCCTAATCTCACGAGGGCGAGATTACTGCTGTATACCAGGAATATTTTAAAGTCATCTGCAGTTCTGCAGTTACTAAACATTTAAAAAAAAATATCTCCTGTTTTACTGCTAGACCTAAGACCGTGTTCGACCCGGGACCTCTAAATCGCAAATAAACATAAAAGTTAGTTTACGCTATTTATGTCCAACGAGACAGTGACGTGAGTTTATTGCAGGAATATTCTCACTAGCTTGAGACTAGGTTCAAGCAAGGAATGTAATGTAGCTTCAGTAACTTAGTAAACTCACTAACCAATAGATTTTGAAGTTCATGTGTTACTTTGTCGCCTAAATGAATTAATGATTTTTGACATTAATATGCATTTCATCTTCTTTCATAAGATGTTTATGAACGATTTTCGTTCACCTTTAGTACGACTATGTGCGAACTTGATGCCGGTGATGCCTCGGGTGTTGCAGTCGTCCATAGGCTACAGTGACCACTTACCATCAGGTGGGCCGTATGCTTGTTTAATAATTTATTTATCAATAACAGATTACAGTTCATTACACAATAACATAATTTGGATTAAATAATACTATACAATACTATAACTCGCTTTTATGTTTCCAAAAACCTTCCACACTAGGCCTAAGCCTGTCCTGTGGGAAGTTTTTAAATACAAATTACCAGTATCTATAATAGTGGCGATATATAATTAAAACAATCTTCATAATTAGCATGCATTTTTAAATTATACCAATAATTAAGTCTAATGTCATAAAATATACATATAATTTATTTATGCGATATTTTTAATAACATTATACAATTAATTTGGCCCACACTGAATATAATACATCTATCAAAATATTTTACAATTACGTTTTATTTTATTGTTGCCTTTTTAAAAAGTTTTCTGTATCATCATAAGTCCATGTTAACAAGTTTCTGTAACTTTGTCTTTGCTTCACGGATCGTTACTTTCGACAGATTGAGGATTTTATTTATTCTGTTATACACGAAAGGTTTCATGTATGCACAAAAACGTTGTGCGAACGTTGAGTTTACAGTGGGCAGAGGAAGTTTGTAAACTTCAAACTTAAAAGTTGTTTGCCAACTTAGTTGTATAAAAAAAATTTAAAACACACTCAATCGAATCGCGTTCGTAGTATTTCGACATTGTTCGTCTGACGTCGCCTTATTTATATGTGATAAAGAAAAACCGGCCAAGTGCGAGTCGGACTTGCGCACCGAGGGTTCCGTACAAACCTGTAGGTATATAAGTAAAAGTTTTGGTATTTTTATTGCTAAATGAAATCCATAACATTGAAATGTGGAAAGCTGGAGAAGCATAAATTTAATACAAAGGTCTTTTTATCGTTTCAGTAATCCTTTATTTTATATTAACACATGTAATTTATTTTATAACTTTTATTTTATAACATTTATTTTAACTTGATAAGAGTACGCGTTCATGAGGAAAAGGGTAATAAGTTTACAATTATTAAAAAAAAATATGTGATGTAACAAAAAATTTAAGGTTCTCGAAATTTTTCCTTTTGCATATGCTATAGAACGTTGCTTCATGCTAAATTTCAAGATTCTAGGTCGACTGGAAGTATCCTTTAGATTTTATTCCCTTGCGAGTAGTTGCGAGTTTCAAAATATGTAGCTTAAATTGCTGTTTCTTTTGATTGCGTTGACATAGAAGTTTGATTTTGTTACATTTTAAAGGTATTATAGATCTGAGTATATAAATTTAAATTTAATACCTCTACGCGTTCATGAGGAATGGGCTAGTAAGTTTAAAATTATTAAAAATATTTTATTAAGTATATCATGTAACTTAAAATTGATGCTTTTCGCAATTTTTCCTTTATCTGTGCTATAAGACGTTGCTTCGTACCAAATTTCAAGATTCCGAGTTCATGGGAAGTACCCTGTAGGTTTTGATTCCCTTGCGAGTGTCGAAAATTTGCAGCATAAACGGCTGTATCTTTTGATTGCGTTAGCTTAGAAGTTTGATTTTTTCACAGCTCCAAGGGACAGTAGACCTGAGTATTTGATATGAATTTCAGCTTGCTCCACGCGTTCTTGAGAAAAAGGGTCTTGACAGACAGACAGACGGACAACAAAGTGATCCTTTATAGGATAGATCCTTTATAGGAGGAACCCTTATGGGTTCTGTTTTTCCATTTGAGGTACGGAACCCTAAAAACAGAAAACAAAGTTGCAAGCCTAGGAATTTTGGTGGAATGTTGACCACTAGGCAACCGCTCATACTCAAAATACCTACTATCAAGAACTAAGTTATATATTGTTCATATTATTCATTAAATATACATATATCGATATAAACTATGCAGATATATTTTGCATTAACTGGCTGACACGATAGTGTATGATTAAGAAATATTGTCGGCACTGCATGCAAATGAAGAATCCGTTTCTTATATCCCTCACGAAAACATGATTCTTCAAAATGTAAAGAGCA
The DNA here is from genome assembly GCA_963564715.1 of Catocala sponsa. NCBI lineage: Eukaryota > Metazoa > Arthropoda > Insecta > Lepidoptera > Erebidae > Catocala > Catocala sponsa. Next base: position 6,068,231 of record OY751349.1, read on the forward strand.
TATTTTTGTATACTGTGGCCGTCGCGATTCATCACATCTCCTTACATTTTATCCACTCGCTCCTCACGTCAGGAGCAAGGAAAATCTGTAAAAAAAGTTTATGTAGTTAGTTTTTTTATGTTTCTATTAATCATAGCAAAAAATTAATAAATAAGTTTACATATTTGAAACGAAATTTGATTAACCGAAACTCCCCTTCAATATACCTATCAAAATCGATATTCGAACAGCGCTGTACGCGGATGGTTCCCGACGGCTTTTTTCATTCTTACGACGCTGTACGCGGCTGATAGAAGCAGAACTGCATAAGTGTGACCAAAATCGTTCAGCAAAACGCAAATGGAACTGAATAAGTGTATTAGTCCCTTTCTCATTCTTACGACGCTGTACGCGGCTGATAGAAGCAGAATTGCATAAGTGTGACCAAAATCGTTCAGCAAAACGCGAATGGAACTGAATAAGTGTATTAGTCCCTTTCTCATTCTTACGACGCTGTACGCGGCTGATAGAAGCAGAACTGCATAAGTGTGACCAAAATCGTTCAGCAAAACGCGAATGGAACTGAATAAGTGTATTAGTCCCTTTCTCATTCTTACGACGCTGTACGCGGCTGATAGAAGCAGAATTGCATAAGTGTGACCAAAATCGTTGAGCAAAATGCGGATGGAGCTGAATAAGTGTATTAGTCCCTTTCTCATTCTTACGACGCTGTACGCGGCTGATAGAAGCAGAATTGCATAAGTGTGACCAAAATCGTTGAGCAAAATGCGGATGGAGCTGAATAAGTGTATTAGTCCCTTTCTCATTCTTACGACGCTGTACGCGGCTGGTAGAAGCAGAACTGCATAAGTGTGACCAAAATCGTTGAGCAAAATGCGGATGGAGCTGAATAAGTGTATTAGTCCCTTTCTCATTCTTACGACGCTGTACGCGGCTGATAGAAGCAGAACTGCATAAGTGTGACCAAAATCGTTGAGCAAAACGCGAATGGAACTGAATAAGTGTATTAGTCCCTTTCTCATTCTTACGACGCTGTACGCGGCTGATAGAAGCAGAACTGCATAAGTGTGACCAAAATCGTTCAGCAAAACGCGAATGGAACTGAATAAGTGTATTAGTCCCTTTCTCATTCTTACGACGCTGTACGCGGCTGATAGAAGCAGAATTGCATAAGTGTGACCAAAATCGTTGAGCAAAATGCGGATGGAGCTGAATAAGTGTATTAGTCCCTTTCTCATTCTTACGACGCTGTACGCGGCTGATAGAAGCAGAATTGCATAAGTGTGACCAAAATCGTTGAGCAAAATGCGGATGGAGCTGAATAAGTGTATTAGTCCCTTTCTCATTCTTACGACGCTGTACGCGGCTGGTAGAAGCAGAACTGCATAAGTGTGACCAAAATCGTTGAGCAAAATGCGGATGGAGCTGAATAAGTGTATTAGTCCCTTTCTCATTCTTACGACGCTGTACGCGGCTGATAGAAGCAGAACTGCATAAGTGTGACCAAAATCGTTGAGCAAAACACGGATGGAGCTGAATAAGTGTATTAGTCCCTTTCTCATTCTTACGACGCTGTACGCGGCTGATAGAAGCAGAACTGCATAAGTGTGACCAAAATCGTTGAGCAAAACGCAGATGGAGCTGAATAAGTGTATTAGTCCCTTTCTCATTCTTACGACGCTGTACGCGGCTGGTAGAAGCAGAACTGCATAAGTGTGACCAAAATAGTGTAGTTCCTAATCTTGACAGAGACTAGTCATCTCGCAAAAAATATTGTGTTACACACTTGTGTACACACACCTATTACAATATTTTCTGCGCAGATGATGGCGTGAAGGAGTCCTTGCTTCAATACAAACTGTACTGTTTTCCCCTAATGATCATTCTTGAATGAAACGGTAATTCGATACAACCGGAGAGAGATCAGCCGCATGAGAATAAAACACCTTAATTCTGGGGTTGCTACAGAGAATCGCTCCGTGAACATGGCTGCTGAAAAGCAACTGAAACGTCGGGGCAAGTGTAAACTTAAATATAAATAGGTTTAATTAATTTAAATAGCTAACACATTGAATTCCATTTAGCAGACACAATAGAAAATGTATTTTTCGCGGTCATTTATGACCGGCATGGCGTTCAATGTCTTGAATTTTAGTAAAGTTCAATAATAGTAGTGTCATGTAAGTCAATATTAAGAGAATTGATTGTCAAAACCTATATATTTAGTTACCTGATCCAAGGTTCGAACCCCGGCTCTCACAGTTCTTAGACGTATACACTAGTCATTAAGACCAACGAGTTAACAACTACAGTTATTCAGCAACTAGAGTGTTACTAAGTAAAACTAGTTGATATATAGCTGTTTTTTTAGTAGAATATTTACATTTAACATAGATTATATTACGATAATTCCACACTTATTGATGCATGTAGGACCTTGTACGCATGAGTGAGTGTCTGAGTAGTGTGAAGTGTAGTGCGGTGCAGATGCACTAGTATACTAGAGACGAGTCGTTCTTTTTTTATTTTGCTCGTCAAAATGACCACACTCCACCTGATGGTAAGCAGTCGTGTGGTCTAAGAGCAGTGGCCTCCACACCGCCCTATTGACCTATGGACAGTTAATATTTTACGCATACCGCCACTGCGCCGAGGTTCGAACCCCACACGTGACAAAAATTTGTGTGATCCACAAATGGTTGTTTCGAGTCTGGAAGTTCATTGTGTCCGTTCCGTTGTATGTATGTTTTTAAAGTTCCCCGTGATACAGGCAATATTCCTAGTGCTGAAGTTGTCTTTAAAAAAAGCTCTATGTAAAATATGGCCCGGTTACTGCATACAAGTAACGAGTCGTTTTTCCTACGGACAGTTAATATTTGACACAACATATTCTATGTAAAATATTGTAAATAAAATATCGACATATTTCTCATAGAAAGACCCGGGCCGCTTCCTATAATCAAGAATCTAGTCTTATTTTTTTGTCCTTTTAGATCTGTATTTAATAATAATAATAATATTCTGTGACATACAACACCATCTAGCCCAAACTAAGCAGAGCTTGTACTATGGGTATTAGACAATGGATATACATACACACATACTTTATTTTTTGTAAATACATACATATTATATATAGAAACACCCAGACCAAGACAAACAGCCATGTATGCACACAAATGTTTGACTTGTGCGGGAATCGAGCCCGCAACCTCAGGCTTGGCAGTCGGTTACACTACTACACTAACCACTACGCCATCGAGGCCGACTAACTACAGGTTTAGGTCAGACAGTTTATTTTTGACACATATCCTATGAAAAACGAATTGTTTCTTGATATAGGAATTGCGCCTATATTGTTCGTAAGTAAAATGAGTCGTATCTCGATATAGGAAATGAGCTTATTAAAAAAATTGGCAATCAAGCATACGGCCCACCTGATGGTAAGTGGTCACCGTAGCCAATGGACGCCGATGCAACACCAGAGGCATCACTTGCGCGTTGTCGACACTTTAGGAAAGGAAGGAGAAGGAGCGGGAAGGGGGAAAGAGGGTGATTGGGCATCTGGCACTCTCACTCACCGGACTAAACACAACAGTAGGAATACTGCTATTTCACGTCGATATTCTGTGAGAGGGTAGTCCTTCTCCGGTCGAGCCGGCTCTTTAATGCTGAAATCAGCGAGGCACTTCTACTCAAAATGTAACTGTCTGTACTGGTGAAACGAGTAGATTCTTGAATTTAGGAACCAGGTGTAAGTGTGTTGGTGTGTTCTCAGCGTTGTACGTGGCGCGGCGTAAGACGCGTGTGGTGCGACGCAAGTCGGGCCCGGCAACGACGCGACGCAACCCGGTGGTGCGCCTCGCTATTGAGATGTCCCACCGCGCCTCCATGCCTGGTAAGTTCCTTCTACTGATGATGATGTCTTTCAGACTGAATTTCGATCACAACGACCCAGGTTAAGGCATTGGACTTGCGATAGAGAGGTCGCGGGTTCGAATCCCACCCTTTGCAAGCATTCTTGCTTAACTAGAGGGGTTACAAGAATACTAGTAATTTGAAACCCAAAATGTTAGTAATCTTTAAAAAAAACTTAACGGAGACTGGGCAACTGCGCAGGAGATACAGTGCACAAATTTGTGCGCGAACACAAGTACACTATCTGTTCCCTAACTCTCATAATCCGATTTGATGGCAATCCGACACGACCGGCGAGAAATCACGCGCAGGACCAACGGCTTTACGTGCTTGCCGAGGCACGGAATTCCTTCTGTTACACTCGAGCTAGTTGTGGACACATTCCTCATACACGCCCGTCGGTTCAAGGTGCTCTTAACCTGGCCTTTGTCCAGAACGCCTCCGATCTAATCGAGAAACCTTCGCCTAGATTTTCCTCTTGCGACTGTAGATGTATATGAACTTGAATGTATGTATAGCCTGAAACACGTGTTATATTTAAGGATCGTATAATAATGACAGAAATATTTACCTAATCTATAATAAAATAATGAATGAGGCATCAATAAGTAAATGGAACAGCTAGTTATTCCATAAATATAGATAATAACATAAATAAATGATAAACCAGTTAGAAAATAGTGGCAATAGTCGATTTATTTTATACTTGCTGTTAGCCGCGACTTCGTCCGCGTGGAATTTAACAAAAAAGTATAAATTATATTTCGCGAAACCCTAATTTTTCTAAAATAACAGCAGCCTAAGTTACTCCTTATAACATCATCTATCTGCCAGTCATGTCAAAATCGGTCCAGTCGTTTCAGAGATTACACAAACATACAGACAACAACTTTAAAAATTGTTTTTTTGATGTATGTACTGTAAATATTTTCATAGGCATTTAGTAAAAAGCTGTTATTTTGACATTACAAACATACACTTTAATTCTATATATTTGTATAGATGTATAAAAAACATACCTTGAAAATAACGGATATGTAATTATAATCAAGCTAAATTATGTTTTAGTCTGATTACATATCCATAACTGCAATATAATGTTTTTACTTAGAATCGATACTTCAACCGTTAAAAGCTTATCTGAAGAATAAATTAAACAGATTTCCTCCTTCCTTCCTACAAAAACTTTCAAAACTTTAAATTAATATCTTAGCTGTTTTTTATCTGGTAATTGGAAAACCGCTCTGATTTGAAACATTTCAATTTATTATAAATTTGTTTTAGCCAATGCTGGCGGTAAGCAGGTAGCCATCGTTCAACCGCAAAGAAGAGATACCAATGATCAGAATGGTAAGAACTTACCTAAAATATAACCTGGAACCCATTCAACGAAGGTGTATTTTTTTCAATTTTGTCGATATACAAATTCCTTCTAAACCTTGACAATTTCTTTCAGACAAACCCGCACCGCGGACTCCTTTACAGGCCAACGTACGTCCAAGATCGTCTAAGAACGATATCGATGTTTCTATCACCGATACAGAAGCCGAGAAGGCTAAACGCAAATCTAATACCAGAGTCAGCCCGAAAGCTTCAGTAACAAACCTACAAAATACTACAAAAGCAACTCTCTGGATAGAATCCCGTAAGAGCAGTCCAAGAAAATCAGTGAAGATGCATACTCCAACGCAAAATGTGATCAATATTAGAAGGAATGTCGTGTCAGCTAAAAAGAGTACGCCGCTTCGACTGACCGTGCTTAAAAGAGCACAGAGCGCGCAAAAAATGAAGGTTACTAAAATTGAGGCGCCTTTGAAAATTGGTGAGTCTCTTCTATTTATTTCCTACTAGCTTTTGCCTGCGGCTTCGCTCGGGAACAGTAAGTACTTTTTTCTGAGTGTCAGGTACCCTATTTCCTTTTCTGTACCAACCCCTGATAACGTGTACACGAAATTTCATGATCGATTGAGTAGGTAAGTTATAGAAGATTATATTATATTTGTATCTACAACATGGGACATGTGTTGGGCGTAGACGACAATTGAAATAACTAATTCACATATTGTTTCAGTAGCTTGCGCTTGCGCTAATTGTTGATCGTGAGATCCCACGTTCGATCCAAGGGTTAGACAAAATGTTATTTTAGTTCTGATACACACCTTATCCTTCGGAGATATAGAAGCAGTTTAATCTATACCTACTATTATTACAAAGAGAGTGCGAATTTTGTGAGTTTGTGTAGAAGATAATCTCCGGCGCCGCTGCATCGATGTGAAAAAAACTGTCAAATTGCTAAAGGCACATTATTCCATACTGGCTATTTCCCACCGCTTAGCTTGCTTTTTTCTGGTTGAAAGATACCCTATGTCCTTTTCTGTATTCCTGACAACGTATATGCAAAATTTTATGATGATCGGTCGAGTAGCTAAGTACGCATAAGCGTGAAAGCGTAAGAATCAAACAAACAAACTCACATTCGTATTTATAATATTAGTTAAGATGGACATAGGCTATATATAATCTTCAACCTGAAAAAAGTCGGGCGAGCCGCCTAATATATTATATTCAGACAATTTGACAACACAATATAACCAACATTTTCATAATTACAGTACACTATTTAAGTAAACGAATCGATAAAATGCACTCGACCTCGAGTCTCCTTTTATTTCAAGACATTTAGAATATCCACCCACTTTACTGCCGAATAATATGTACACGTCATATCATTATCATATATTCACACTCATACCGATTACACCGACTGTGGCCTAGACGCGGTGCAAGCGCATTGTACAACCTATACAAAGCGAGACGTTACACGTAACGGATCTGTGAAATATGTAAACAATCTGTTATCTCCTACATTATAATATTTCCTGTTTTCCTGTTCAACTTGCTGTGTGATCCTTTAGTGTTAAAATATAATCCAAATTTTAGTTGTGTCCTCAAAAGTGTCATACAGATATTGTAGAATATATTTTTATGCATATATGCATAAGAATAACGTGACTAAGACTCTATTTATTTTAGACATCAACTTCTAGTCTTTTGAATATCGTCTTTCGGCGTCCAAATCCGCGAATGTGACTTTTGGTTTAACAATCAGAATTTTATTTTATGTCGTTTAAATACGCTATCCTATAAATAATTTTTGGCCAAAAGTTAATCCAATCCTGTTATTGTAAAGATGTACAGTATTAATTATTGTAAAGATTTTTTGTCTGCTGTACAACTTTGTTAATGCTGCATTTGCGGTGTTAAATGCCGAACATCGATATATGGAGATTTTAAAATATTTATAGCACCAAAAGTGGCAAGTCACTGACTGCATTTTACTAGTTGACATAGTGTATAAGTGGTGTGCATTATTTAACAATTTTTTTGCAGATCATACGAAACAAGCGGCTATATTGTTGATGACTGGTCACACACCGAAATCGAAGTTAGTAAGTCAGAAAACACCTAGTCCAAAATCATCGACACCGCAATTAGTGACAGCTAAATCTGCGAGTCCGAAGTCAGTGACCCCCAAGGCCGCGACGCCGAAGTCAGTCACCCCAAAGTCTGGGGCTCGGAAGACAGTGAGTCCGAAGTTTAGCGGTCGTCGTTCTGCATCGTTTGTGGTGAAGAAGAAGAGTCCAGTGCGTAGGAGTACTCCCCGCGGTCGCAAGTCTCGCGTCTCAGCGGTAACAGCATCACCACAAGATCGGACGGTGAGTGCATAACGGAACATAATAGTCATAACTCATAACATATTAGTTTAGAACTTAAATTTTAAACGCAGTCTGCATCATTGGTCGCGTGGTGTATATTTGTAGTTGTGTTATTGTGAGGTGGTTTGATTCCTAAGGTAGTAAAATTGAGTTTGGAAATAGAATCGGAAGACGGCAAGTAGCTCACTTGTTTGATTTTTTTTATACTGATCATTTTTTAATTTGAATTACAAGTTATGTTGTTAACCCCTCTAGCTAAGGTACCTACAAAGTATGCATGTCAGGAGAGGATTCGTGTCGGTTGCTGAATTGTTGCGAATAGAACTTACGAGCTCTCGATTGCAAGTCCGTATTAATAATTAACGTACAACAGAGATGTCGAAATCTGTACAAATACACTTCCGCCTCTTAGACTAAAATTTAGAGAAGCGCCAACGATAAATTAAACTGCAGATTCACTATGTAATTACTATTTATAAAAGTACTTTTTCTTCTCAATTAGCAATAAATATTCAATGATTGGATAGGGAAATAATTTACTGACATGAATATTTAAAGACGAGAGAATCTATTTCATAGTTTGAAATGGTAGCTGGTAGAAGGCCATTAACTATAAAAGGCATACACATAATTGACACAATGCAAGATATGTCGGCCTAATCCTTTGAGAAGTCGGGCGACGTAATATTTTACTGATCAATATGCAATAGTAACTGAATGCTATAAGTCCTGTATCTACTAGATTTATACCCGCGGCCTCGTTCGCGTTAATAAGATTTTGTCAGTAAATTTCTATCCCCCGGGAACAATACTTTTTCATGGATTGGCCTCTGATAACGTGTATGGGAAATTTCATGATGATTGGTCAATTAGTCAAAGCGTTAAAGCATTCGTATTTATAGTATTAAAGCTAACTTAATAATAATACTAAGATTAGGATACCTATATTAAATAGTATCACGTGAAAAGATAATATTGTACCCCTTTTTAAGTATATAGTATTTGCGCAAACGGAAGAGATGTGAGAGTTGTCATTTTAAAGTTTGTATGAAGAAGTACCAAAAACTATAAATAAAAATATGTCATATGCTGAAAATCAACAGAAACGTGAAAGTGTAAATATTAATACTTTTAATAAATTAAAAAGGATTTTCTATACTATCTATACTATTATTATGAAGAGGAAAGATTTGATATTTTGTTTGTTAAGATTCAACCCAAAACAATTGATACGATTTTGAAAAATTCTTTCATTATTAGAAAAAAGTCTACATTTTATTTTAAAAAGTACTCTTAATAACATAACCTAGCTTACTTTTTCGCGAGCGAAGCCATGGGCAAATGCTAGTTCTAAATAAACCGCGTTAAGTATTATTTTAACTTCAATGCATAACATTCACGTAAACGTAAGACAATTAAGGACAATTAATTAAGGTCTAATTTCGACGACTGGGCCACCACTAGCAACCTAAGTGCTCTCTTGATGTTGTTGAATGAGTGACTCCAACCCAGTGGCGTTAGTTGGCATGTATACAATAATCTAGACATAATCTTATGCTGTTATAAATCTATATATATATATATATAATGATGACGTTTCACACTAGTTGGTCTTGAAATAAGTGCCGTATTTCTATAATAATACATCATACTCACACGTTAGTAATCATTATATAAAGACAGTAGGTTTGCTAGTTTTACGATTTAAAGCAATTACTTGTGTGAGCCAAAAGGCGTCGCCATTTTATACTATTACGCGATGTATCCATTATGATTGTGTCAGTTTTATTACCGTCACGATGTTGTTAAAGTATGTTGATGTAGTGCAGCTTGTATTTTAGAGCATAATTATGAACAGTTTGACTGCACGGTTGGTGAAGTGGTTTTAGTGATTACCTCGCTATGCTTTCTGCACGCAGTGTTCGTGGTTCGAACCCACACGGGATACAATTTTGTGAGATCCACAAATAGTTTCTGTTGTTGTAATGTTTGTAAACTTACTGCAACGCAGGCCTAATTCTGAGTGCAGAAGTAGTCCTTAAGAAAAAGAAATGAAAGTATTATATTTGAATCCCAAAATTATTTCACACTATTTTTATGTTTTTGTTTCTCAGGTGACAATATTAGAAATTACCGACTCGAATGGTCGTAATTCCACACTTCGCAGCACCCGTCGCTCCGGTCAAAAGAGCTTGGACAAATCACCTGTACTACCAAGCCCAAAGAAATCTGCGCTAAAAAATCCTCTAGCAAAGAAAAGCATGAGAAAAACAGAGTCTATCAAATTCGACTTGAGTAACTTAGATAATTATTCACAGGAGGAGTCAGATGTGCTAATGGTGACGGATACGACTAGACAGACGGAGGGCGATAGCTTGTCTGAAGATGACATTAGTCTGCATTATTCCGAGTCGAGTGTCCAGTCGCCGTCGCCGAGGCGGTCTATACACTCTCGCAGTTCTAAAATATTGGAAAAGACGCTTGGAACTACCATGACTATATCGCCACCATCTCGAACCTTCACACCAGAATCGCCACGGCCAAGGAAATATTTACGTGGAAGTTTGATAGTACAAAACGCACTTGACAAATCGGATAATACGTTATCGTACAGTCGTCGCACGACTAAGTCTGCGTCGGACGTCAGTCAGAGTACGGTCGCGTCGGCGTTTAGGACGCGCACGCTGAGCCCGCGTACTCCACAAAACAATTTGGAGTCGTATTCTATCGTGGATTTGGTCTCAATAGACTCGAATGAGTCCGGGCGCTCCACATCTGAGTATAACTCTGCAGGCTCTACTAGCTATACGGCGTTCGGCACGCCACAGAATAGTAGTGCTCGTACTACTAGGTCCACGATAAATGCAGACTTACTTGGATCTAGCACTCCTTATGTTAAAGGCTCGAGATCGTCCACTCCTAGGTCGCAGTCTAGTCCTAACACATCCAGGAAAACTTCGTATAACCGTTCACGAATGACGAATAAAAGTTCAGTATCTGTGCGTAAAACCAAATCGGTATCGACGCCTGAAAATAGTACGAAACACGTTTCAGTGAATAGTACAAGGATTTCGCGCGCGTCTCGAAGTCGATCCAGGCTTAATGATAGTGATTTAGTTTTACTGGAAACAAATGAGGCTGATGACTCACCTCGCTCTTCAAAAAGAGCCAGCACTGTTTCTAAAAGGTCAAGTTCGGCTCCCCAAATCACTAGGCCTTATAAAAATGAAACTCCTACTGCAAGTCCTTCGGAAAACCAGGGCATCAGCACTCCTGAGAACCGGCATAGTCCTGAGGAAGCCACTACTCCGGTATTAAACATCCAAAGCCTTTTAGACTCCAGTCAAAACTTTATAGCCTCTCAGACCTCAAAGAGGAGAGGCCGAACATCATTTAAAAGAAAGACTATAGGAGTTATTACAGGACCTAAAACAAGAATAAGCAATAAGTCAAAGTCTATGAACTTTAGTGCGCGAAAGACTCGACTCAGATTAAGCAATGATTCATATGAGAATATGAACTTGAGTGGCCGGCAGGACGAAGAGATAGTTACACCAAAGAGTGCAGTCAAACTAATACAAGAAGGTGTTAAAAATAAACACTCGACTGCGAAGAAACCGCAGTCGAAACGGTCAATAATCGACGACTTGAATGAATCTGACATAGTGAAGCAACTATTCAATAGTCCTGTCAAACGTAAACTCTCACAGAGTATGACAGAATTTTCTAAAAAACAGTTTTTTGACGATGATGACGTACTACAGGTTAGAAGACCTACTCGTAACACTGTCGCGTTATCAGGAAGAAGTCCGGACAATTCACTGTTGGATCATACTGAAGCATTCACACCCGAACGGTTCGTGAGTCCGATCAGCACTCCCAGCCACAGCCCGAACTTAGGCGACATCGAACTCCTGTTAGGCAAGAAGACGCCTGAAAATGACTTGCATAATCTAAGAGGTGTTAAAGGTTTACTCCGAACTCCGCGAGCAAGAAAATCTATTAGAAATGACTTGACTGATGTGACTGGAGTGAAAGCTGTGTTCGCTAAGAGTCCTAGAAATCGCCTGACCGATGTCAGAGTTAAAGAAGTATTTGCTTCATCGCCTAAAAACGATTTGAGCCGAATCTCCGGAGTTAAATCTTTATTCCACCTAGAAAAACAAAGAAAGTCGCCTAGAAACAGCTTAGGTGATGTTAGAGGTGTTAAAAAGTTGTTCAATAGAAAGAGCCCGGTTAATGACTTAAGAAATGTTTCTGGGGTAAAGAAAACATTGCAAAGAATTAGTCCTAAAAATGATTTGAGAGATGTTAGAGGTGTGAGGCGTATGTTTAGACAAGATAAGCCGAGGAATGAATTGAATGACTTAAGTGGCGTAGAAGAGCTGTTCAATGAATCGAATCAATCGCACAGAGACGCCGAGAGTTTGTTTGACCAACTAGTTGGTAAACCAGTTATAAAGGCAGTTTATTCAAAGACCTTTAGCTCAAGATCCGCACCAAAGAAAAACACTCGTAGCAGGAAATCTCTCCACGCTTCGCTCGACGTTATAACCAATAATGTCGAACAATGGTTGGAGCAGGAACTGAAGAAGCGGTTACACAAGGACCAACAGCCAACTAGCACCGATAAATCGGCAAATAAGTCTAAGTTGAATATGACTCGTGAGTTGCAGAAGTTGGCTACTGACACGGTAGAAGGCTCAGCACCTATTCGCACTTCAAGAGTAAGAAACAGTACCATTATTAGAGCCAGTCTTATTGACGAGTCAAATAAACAGAAATCTGCATCTGAAAACTACAGTGCTCATACATTACCTATTAAAAAGAGGTATCTGGTCGATACCTCCGTAGAAAGGGTAAAGAATGACAGTAAACCTATTAATTTGCCGATTAAAAAGCGTGCGGTAGTGCATTCGACTCCCGTGAAGGGTAGGCAGGTGAATATGACGATGAATGCGTCCGAACTGGGCCGAGTGTCGCCGATTGTTGCCGAAAAGCCACAAGATTTAGAACAGGAGCCACGGTAAGTTACAAATATGTATTCTACTGTGTAGATTTAAAACTTATGTTCTTATAGATATTTATTTTTTAATTTTATCGTCTTTTTCAGGTCTAACTTCCAGAAAGAATCCGTCGAAGTGAAGCCAAAATCTCGAAGAGGTACGAAAGCGTCACTCAAATCTATTATAACCACGAAACCATCACCTAAAAACACTCGCGGCAAGTTCAGAGTCTCGACGCCAACTAAAGCTATACCAGCAACACCAACTAAAGCGAAACCAGTAACACCAACTAAAGCCAAACCAGCCACACCAACTAAATCCAAACCAGCTACACCTAGTAAAGCCAAACCAGCTACACCTACCAAAGAAAAATCGCCTGCTAAGACAAAAACACCAAGTCCTGCAAAGAAACAAGTGAGCCTGGTTGTTCTAAAAGTGGTCAGCCCTAAAACAACTCGTTCCCGAAGAACTAACATTGCCAGCTCACAAGCCGATACTAATACTAAAAAACGTTCTGTAATAGTAGTCAAAGAAAAATCGTCTATTAAGACTAAAAAGGCGAGTCCTGCAAAGAAACCAATTAGTCCACAATTCGACACTAAAGCTAAAAAACGTGGTGCGACATTAGTTGTTACGAAGAAATCTCCTGTCATGAGTCCACAACCCAAGGCTTCTCGCGGAAGGAAAGACCCCGAAACGGTGCAGATACCTGAAGCGAGTCCTAAAAAAACTCGTGCAACTCGTAATAAAGATGAGAAAGTAGTTGAAAAGGCTAAAACACCAAAGAATACTAGAGCCAAGGTACGTAAGACTACGGTTGTTGTTAGTAAACCTTCGCCGCAGATAAAGCCTCGGTCTACAAGAAGAAAAGCTCAAGTAAGTGTAACAGAAATATCTACCGTCACACAGAAAGCAGAGCCTAAAAAGAAGGTAGCTGCCAAGAAAGTTGAATCTCCCAAGAAATCTCCAGTGCAAAGAAAGTCAGCAAAAGACATGACTACTGAAAATATACCTAAAACTAGAGGAAGAAAAACGGCTGTTACAAAGGACGAATCAAAACAGATGAGTGCTGACGTTGAACAAGCTAAACCAAAGACAAGGAGGGCTCGTAATACTACAGTAGAGGAACCTTCTGTTGCTAGGAAGACACGTAAAATAGAAAAGCAGACACCCGTCGAAGTAGAACCGAAAACGCAGGCTAAAACAACTAACAAGCAAGTACAGCATGTGGAAGATACTAAGAGAACTCGCGGCAAGAAAGTTGTATCACAGGAGAGTGTACAGTCCGAGCCCATTACACGCTCCCGTAGAGCAGCGAAACCCGATAATACCGTCATACCAAAAGTAACCACTCGTAAAAGAAAATCTACCGCTACGGATGACAGACCGACAAAAATAAGGAAAGGTAAAGAGACAGTAGAAACTAGAGGCCGAAATAAAAAAGTAGAATCGCCGAAGACAGAAACAGTGAATGTTCCTAAGAGATCTACCGCTAAGGGGAATACAAATAAGAAACAAGCGAGTGGAGATGCGCCAAAGAAGGCTACTCGATCTAGGAAGGCTGACGTATCTGTGGAGGCGACCAAAGCACCCGCAAAAAGACCAGCTCGCGGGAGAAAAGTGAGTTTAATGGAACTGCAATGGCTGTTTGCATTTTTGTACGTTAGATGTGATGTGATATTTGATTGGATATTATTTTGCAGGCACCAGTTGTTGAGCCTGCTCCTGAGCTTGGCAAACGAAAGAGAAAATCAGCAGTTGAATTGCTTGCAGTTGAGGGTAAGTTAAGCATGTATATAGATAAAAAGATTAAGCTGGTTGACCTGGTCTCTGGGGTCTACAAAGTATATTTTATGCATATGTATTTGTTTGACCACAAGAAACCTTATCTTTAGATTCTTTCTGAAAAATATTTTAAATGGACCTCTTATTCCTTAGGACTATAACTCTTCTACGCGCAAACTCTGCAGTAATTTCTTAACCGTATATGAAATGGTCACATAATGATATAGCCATTTTATATACAAACTAAACGACTCATTTTAAACCTAATTTACTAAGCGTTCTTGTTGATTAAAGGAATGGAGCAAGACAGTATAGCGTGTAAAAGCAGTGTGTGTAAATATGTTGTACGTTACAGAGACACGCAAGCCCCGCGGCGCCAACAAGACATCCGTGACGTCACCCGCACGTGCGCGACCCACACGTTCAGCCGCGGCACCCGCAGGTCACTATATATTTCTTATTTAACTGTTACTGTCGATTGAATTTTAATAACTTATACATATATAACGTACTAGCTTTTACCCGTGGCTTCGCTCGCGTAAATGTAGGTTAGGTTAGATTAGTAAAAGTACTTTTTCTGGATGAAAAGTACCCTATGCCCTTTTCTATTCTCCCGACAACGTGTATGCGAAATTTTATGATGATTGATCGAGTAGTTAAAGCGTGAAAGCGTAACAAACTCACATTCGCAAATATAATATTAGTTAGGATTAGTTATCCGTATACTTTTAAGTACAGATGCTACAATCAATATGGGATCATCACGTTTATGATATTGTATAACTAATTTAACGATTTGATATAACTATATTCCTGTATACGTGATGACTGACATCTAGATACTAGCTTCTTTAAAAATGTAACCATGGGATACGTTTCAAATATTCATTGAGATCATAATATTAAGTATTTCGAGTAAACTATTGACATAATTTATCTGAATTTAAAACCGCACGCTAGCATCAAACCGAAACAATCGACAACTAAGTTACCGTGAGGTTATAAATCGGCTTCGAAAAAGTGACTACCATTAATTTTTACATGTCTTGACCTAAATGCGATTAAAATATACAACAAGGTCTGTTGACTATCAAACTAATTAAGGTGTGACGAGAGCAATTAACCTGTTACACGTCAGCCTTATCAGAAGAATAATCAGGTCAAATGCCGCCATATTTTTAATTGCAATATTTGCAATTTATTTAGAATTAAAGTAATTGAAAATTGAAATTTTATGGTACTATAATATAATTATATTGAATAAAATGTACATCGTTGTGGTCCTACTAAAATTTCCAACAACATTGAGCTACTAATGCGTATATATCAATAGAATTTATTGTATAAATGTTGTTTTAAAAAAAAAGTTCTGTGCAATTACCTGTTTACGCCACCATTTTTCACCATAATAAGAGAATGGAATATATTATATTCCATTCTCTATCACTTTATTCACTTCAAAAACACTCTCCCACTATCACAAATATATACCGGACCTTATCTAAATACACACAAAATTTGTAACACTCACACGTGATAGAATAAAAGTTTATTTACAAACGCTCGTACCTAACTCGTAAAAGTTCGAGCCGTGTCGCCGCGTCCCGCGCTTTTGTTAGATACCTATTTTTTACAGTTTTCAAACCTTATTATTACATGAATATGTAATTATATGGGTAACTAATGACACAAATATTTTTATTATAAAAATTCAGACTTGTGACTCAGACATCCATAAGTTAAGGTGCTCTATAATCCTATGAGATACGTCAGTCGTCACTGCAGTGTTGGATACTTGTGTTATAAACGCGAATGTGAGTTTGTTTGTTTGGTACGCTTTTAAGCCTTAACACTTGATCGATCTTCATGAAATTTTGCACACAGACTGTCAGCGGTATAGGGAAGGACATTCAGAAAAAGTACTGTTCCCGAGGGATAAAAGTTTATTGACAAAATCTCGGTTAACGCGAGCGAAGCCACGGGCTAAATCTAGTTTATTAACAAAAGTGTAGTTACAATTACTGCGTTATTCAGACTAGATAGTCACATCAATATGAATAATTAAGATGTATTTCTTCGTTCACAGGGCGTAGTCGCAGGAGATAACGATCAATAATAAATAATCGTACACCAATAATAAAAGTACAAATACTTTAATAAGGTAATACAAAATGATTATTAACGATTTCATCCGCAGTTTTATAATAAACAAAGCCTATCTAGTACTATCAAAGATCGCTCTTCTATCGTTGAAGTGATATGACGTTACTAATAAAGACATACTAAAAGAGGTACCAGTCCAAATATTGTTTAAACTCAACGCAATATTGTCGGCTTATCTGTCTGTATATGTAAGCTGATCTGAATTAAGGGAGTCCAATAGAATAATAAAACAAATATGGACTAAAACATTTATTAATAATAAGTTATAAATAAGTCTTCTACGTTTGGTATACATACCGGACTTCGCATTATATACTGAAGTCCATTACGATCACACCGAGATCTGAATACAGTTAGATTGATACAATCTTATACTACTTATGAATAAATTTAATGATTATAATGAACAGGGTTTGATGTTTGATTTTTGTGCTCTGATTATATACTGTTTGTTCCAGGTGCGGTAATACGCGTATATTTTGTGAAGAATTTTATATAAGAGTATTTTTAAGATTATAATTTAGGCCGTCAGCGCAATAATGGTCTAAGCTTTAGATATTCAATATGAAAATAATGGGGTTTGTATATTCATGAATTTAAATCTGTGTAAATAAAATTATATTACAATTAATTTATATCCCGATACATATTTTATTCATTTGTTGTGATACATTCTTTGGGATGAAGTAGTGTATTTTGTGATAAATTCTCATTTTTGGATAATTAATGTGGCTTAGGCCACTTTTGCATTTAAGGTACCATAATATTTCGGCTACTATAGGCAAGGTTAGGTCATCAATAAAACAAATAAAAATTGAAAATTAACTTTTCTATTTCAAAAGTACAGAAAAGAGGAAATTATTATTTTAGCAAAATAAAACTTAAAATAGTCATCAATTTGGTCATCGTTAAAAATTATACAATTTTCTGCTGTTGAAGTTTTTAAATCCTTGTAAAAACTATGATGTACAGGTGGTATAAAATATAACAACTCCAGTAAATCTTTCTTTTTCTTATCACTAATGACATGACCCTCAGGATATAAAATATTTTGGTTTTCAATGATGATTAAATTGAGTTTCTTTACATCAACCTCTTGAAAGAGTACATCATTGTTATTGGAGTACTTGGAAAAAACTTAAATGGATGCATTTCATGAAAAAATAACTTGCATTTTTAGCCACTCCACTTTTCCCTTATTTACTGAAACTTTCCTGTTAGTTATGTTTCTTTCTAGTAACTGACATGAAAAAAAATAGGTCTTTGGTCATAGAAATTACTTAGAATGGTCTGACTTTCCTGGCAGCTAAAATCACTTGCTTCCAATCTTGGAGTACAAAAATATTAGCAAAAAGTCGGTTTTGTTTTTTTACTAAGCCAAAATCTTGATCGCAAATCATGTACAAATGTCCACTTACTAGAAACTTATGATCAATTTTCTTTGTAGTAAACTCAGCATTGGTAACTATGTATTGGCAGATAAGAGCCATCTTAATGTTTCGATTTTTGCCACTACATTGTTCAGAGTACATAATCAAGTGCTCACATTTTACAATACTTTTAATCCTCTCCTTTAGCACGTCTTGATCTTTTTACATTTCGGGCCCATCTTTGACTGTTTCTTAATCTCTTCTTTGGTTTCCTTGCAGTTCTGTCTTCTTGTATTTCTGAACTTCCAGCCATATCCAGTCCCTCTCGTAAAATATGTTCTAAATTTGACGAAGAATGCTGTTCTGATGGACAATATTCAGACCCTGAATCTTCGTAATCAAATCCGAAAAGCGCTGAAACAAACTACTTACATCGCATGTTATCTTCTATAGCTTCTTCATCTGAAACTTTGCAACAAAGTTTTAGGTGCATCAAGAAAAATATAACGTTATATTTACAGCAGCTGTCAGCCTATCCCGCCAAACATTTGTGTTACCAGTATGCAAAAATGGCTTAAGCGGTTTAGGCTACTTTTGCATTACTAACAGAGAAACAAGAGATAGGCCGGTTTTACATTAGATTTTAGCACGTTACGTTATAATTTGTAGTAGATAAGTCAGGATATAAAAAATTGAGGGTTAGGCCGCTTTTGCGCTGACGGCCTCAAATATTGTTCTGCTAGAAATTATGTGTTCAATGCATAGAACAGAAAAAAGTATGGAAGTAGCTTAACTCGGCGGAAGCGCACCCCATATTACAACACGTTAATGCGCAATGCACAAGTTCCTAGAAACATCATAAATACTAAAAATTCCTTCGCTCATGTTGTCGTATTGATTTATATTATATAGGTTAGCTGGATGTGCCCCATAGTTACCTAGTCGATAATAATTCGTAAATGCAGAATATAAAACAATAACTATACATTTTTCAATCGTGTAGGTCGTTAAAATTTTGACACAAAGATATGGATTGTACTTTCTCAGATTTTACTGGTCATTAAATTTAATATCATTTGTACTACTTAGTACAAATGATATTAAATTAAATTTAACTTTATACTGTTAGAACTTTAATTTTTATTTTTACATTGTAAACTAAAACACTCAATCTAAAAGTCAAAATTTGAATGAATAGCAAAATTATATGCCTTATGTTTAACTTATCACCAGATATAGTAAAATATAACAGTCAAAAATAGTAAATGATCACCAAAAATAGTAAATGATCACCAAAAATAGTAAATGATCACCAAAATTAAAACCGCATTTTAATACCAAAAATATTAATTGCACAGTAAAGAGATCAAAATAAGTCGACGGAGCCCCGCTTCGCGAGGCTCCTATTTTTTGGGTGGGTTTAAGAAGGAACCTAACATAACCTAACCCTTCCGAGACGGAGTGCAGTGATTTCAGGCGTATAGGTATAGGTCGTTATGATATATATTAGTAAGCATATGTTGGTGTGCAATTACTATTTTTGGTGGTCATTATATTTAATCCCAAATAATATTCCAGAGTTTAATTTATTTCTCATCTTACTTTATTAACTGGATAGATTGAAACGTTTTCTTAAACGAAAGTTTCGTCATATTTATGTTTGTTTTAAGTAGTAAACATCATCAATATAAAGTCACAAAACAAAATATGAATTAACTAATACAATATAAATTCAAGCTCTGAAGAGATGTAAATATAATAATACTAGATTTATATTAAAATGTCCCACTTCTGGGCACGTGATGAGAAGGGTTAGTACATAGTCCACCACGCTAGCCTATTATGGGTTGGCGGATTTCACACATATTTCCGTGAACATTATGAAGAGCTCTTATCTTAATTAAAAATAATAACTATACTATAGCTAGAATAAATGTTAATACAAAATATGAAATAAAGTACATCCACGACGGTATATCAAATCTTTGTAGACTAAAAACATTTTATACAGCATAAATATTAACTGAACTGACATAATCATTTAAAATAGGATGTTTGAACTGCATGCGATGGACAGTCGCTACCGGGGAAAATGAGGCATTTTGATATTCTAAAACAAGGAACAATAAAAATATAAAATAAAACATAAACACTATGATTTTTGCAGCCTAAGAGCATGAGATCGGCAAATACGTACTTGTTAGCGGTTATAGGTGCCCCGCCCACTTACTACTTCCATTGTATTTTGTGTTCCGTGGTTCAATGCATACATATTATTCTACCACAGAATCTTATTTATAATATAGTAATGATATCCAGGTGATTATATTATTTTGATTATGTATTTGAGTAATGATTTGAACAGATATCCGGCATGGTTTATGAACTCTCTAAATAAATGTAAACTGTGATTTAACTTGATAACTCCAATTATAATTTGTGTTCTGAAAACGCAATTAACAATGCACAAACACTGGTGATCCCTGATGATCGAATAAATCATGTCAATTTTTAGTTTATTTATAATTTTCGTTTAAGATTTTGTTATTTTAAGTTTTTTTAGTAGCATGGCGCCAATAACTTAGTAGTAGTTTTTAGTTATATTGTACTGATCTTGATTTGATTTTAATATCTTTGTGAATGAATTTAATTTACTTATTGCAATTGTCATGCTGAGTATTATTAACATAGTTGGTGCCAAAAATTCACATTATTTCTTACTTTTCCTTACATTTTGTGTCAGTATTTTGTTCAGTTTTATAACCGCGGTGCGTTAAAGAGTTGATGCTACGCTTAAACTAGGTGAGATTTATTCTTACATCTTACATAAATGGCAATAATCATACTGGGAACAAAGTACGAGCCAATAACGACATATTACATAATATAATATTGAAACACTTCAAAATGATTATAAATTACGTAATATAAGAATTGGAATTGATATTGTAAAATATTGTTGAATAGCTTTTAATAAAGTCGTGATCTACGATTGTGTTGTTTTATTTTGTTTGATGACAGTTTTTATTACAAATATATATACATTTAATTTAAAAACATCGATAACAAACAATATATGTATAGTTCATCTCAAGTCAGATATAAAGTACTTGATCAGAACATCAATACATTGCTACTATAAACAATTACATAATTTTTAATAAATGTTTTGCTTGCTGCCCATCCTCTAATACTCCAATACAACAAAATTTTGATTAAAACAGATCTAAAACCGACTCTATTTCAGATATCTTACTCAATTTTATAGAATATGGTTGTCCCAGGAATCCTATTACCACAAGTACTATGTATAAGGTCTGGGTTGAATTATAGGTTACCACTGATGTAGTGTCATATTTCTAAAATGTTGAATAGAACATCAAATTTTACATGTTTTATATATAATAAATAGGTAAGTTCTACTTGCAGATAAATACTAATGATGGTAGGTTGTTGTCGATATATAATCGAAAAGACCTTACTACGTTTAGTGTCATCAGTATCGCTGTAGAATAGTAATGCTTAAGAGTAGAACTCTGTAGCACGCCTATGCTTGCTACAGAGCTTTAAGATCGGTCTTCTACTTTTCTTATATTCAAAATATACATAAAAGCTCATAAAATATAACAGTCAATCATACAGTGATCACAATATAATATTAACAACATACAAATTTATTGCGGAATTTTGTGTCAGTATTAAAACTAAACAATATCAATAGGAATGTAGCCTGACACAAATTCTAATACATGCCTCGGTACAATTTTACAATATGTTTTTGGGGTCTTTAAGGAGTTGCCAGTTGCCTTTAGCTATTCTGTAGCAGATTCCATTTATGGGCTCTGATAGAATAAATTAACTGATTTGTAGCTAAGGTTTGTGAAAGAATACCATGTGGAGTTTTGGAGGGGTGTTGGTGTCGCTTAGTCCCTGGGTCTCGTGCAGCGCACCGGGTTCGAGATGCGAAAGATGGTGGGCAGCAGCTGCGCTAGCGTGGCGAAGAGCGGCGGCGACGTGTTGGGCGGCAGCACGAAGTGCAGCGTACGCAGGTCGGCGCCCGCGCCCGCGCACCCCGCCGCCTCCAGCACGAAGCCCTTCGCGCACTTCAGCACCAGCTCCGCGCGCCGCACGCACCACGCCAGCGTCATCTCCTGCGGGGACAGGAGCAGAGCCATCGTATAGAGTTCTCTCAAGGGTCGGGCCCAACACCTTTAATACAAGTTGCTGTAACAACTTAGCAAAGGTGTTGGAGCCAACACACAATTTGTAACAATTATATTCTTTCTTTAATTGTACGTATAATAGTGTGTAACATTGTATATCTGTATTTTGAAAATAAATAAATATTATTATTATTATTATTATACCATTACACTAACAACTATTCGTGTATCGACTAAATTAACTAACACGTAGCATAATAAATGCGACAATATTGGCTGCATTTTAAATTTTTTATGAATTGGTCGAATGTTTCAGACGAGCTAAGAGAGGAACAGAAGCAAATAATAGTAGAGCATTGGTTGTTATAACAGTGTATGCGGCTGTGACGACACATTTTAATTTCTTCATTTAAGAAGCTTTGTCACAAGATGATTATGTCTCTCCATCATAGCCACCGTATGTATGATTACTGATTACAGACTTTCATAATTTTACTATACATGTTATATAAATACCTAGTTAGCTCTAGTGACGACACATTGATAACGAATATGTTTATTTAATTAAAAAAATATTAAGAAATTACTAGTGGGAAACCGTTGGACTGCCACGCAGAGGTCTTGATTTCGAATCCAAGGCGCGCATCTCTGACTTTTCGAAGTTAGGTATATGCGTATTAAATAGTTAATTATCGCTTGCTTTAACGGTGAATAAAAACATCGTGAGGAAACCTGCATCTCTGATCCAACCCGCACTAGGCCAGCGTGGTGGACTATGGCCTAACCTTTCTCACACTGTGAATAGGCCCGTGCCCAGCATCCCCTCTCTCTACGACTAATCCAGATTATGATATAGCGTTTCCATACACCAACCGTCAAGGTTATATTAGGTGGAGCCGCTGTACATTCCAGTACTCGAGAGCACCTTTCGGGACCAGTTATAGACAGGTCTTTTCCCCAAATCTCGACTCTCCATCCTAACCTCAGAGATCCGGTTCTCGTAAGCGAGCTACCTCGTGCTCAAGTGACACTACCTATTCTTCAGATAGGTACCAGAGCAATAAAGCCGCTCAACACTCGCAACTCTGGGAGTAGCTAACGAAAACCTCGCTGAAGCCGACGGAGAAGCCGCCTCCCATATCTCCAGTATGGTACCGGAGCTGTATAAGGCACGCTCACTTACCGACGTATATCCATACGCCTACAAACCGGGTGTGACCCGAGTCACTCCAGCTATGACTCTTACTTGCTGAGCAGCCAAGCGCTCGAGATGCGTTGTGGCAGTGAAACCATACTGCCACTTCGCTAAAGACGACTCCGTGCCTCGCGCGACCGACTGGCGCACTAGCCGCGCATGAGTCCGACGCTCGAACGCCACGTGCTTGCCGAGCAACGAACATGTCGTCCTCAGCAGCTAACCACATACCCCTGCGAGTCCAACACCAATGTCAGGCACCGCGCACTCTAATCAGCGGTCAATAGAACACGCCTTTCGAGGCGCAGTGGGCTTCCTGACCCCGCAGTACCCTGGTCCAAAGGGGGAGACCCGTAGTTCTCCCCCCGAAACCCTATCTACTTGGGTCCTGAAAATAGGGACTCCAGCAGTGGGACAGTTTAATACAGGGCTGATATTATTATTATTATATAGGTACTACAATTTATATTACTCTAGTTTTTGCCCGCGACTTCGTACGCGTGAAATTTGGAAGTAAGTATATGGAAGATATATTTTCTTAAGAATTTGTCTAAACATAATATTCACCAAGATGCAGATACAACTCTTAAAATAGCATTATATTTCGTGAAGAACGTTTTATAACGTTATAAAAATGATTGCGTTGGCTTCTATAGTTTTTATAAAGAGTCCTCACTTTATATTTCTTAAATATTATTATCTTTTATGTACAAACATCGACGAGATAAAATTCTATTATATGTATTAGTATGATTCAGAGTAAGTACCTGAACTATTTTGACTAAATCCTCTTTGAATCGTAAAATGTACTTAGGATTATCTTATGTTGCCTATTATTCAAAGTTTTGGCATCATGTAAACAGCATATATAACTATAATAATATATTAGTTATGCCTATAAATATATTATTTAAATTTGGCATCATACTTCAGACATCTCATGCCGTAGAAGCAGCGGTATGGAAAGGCTGGTGATATCGTTGCTGCAAGCCGCCTTCATAATGTTGCGCAGACCAAGGATCACGGGGTGACGCGAAGTTATATCACCTAAAATACAAAATAGTCAGCATTTATATATTTCAAACTAAAATGTAGAGGAACGTGGTGCGATGTCACTCCAACCCAAAGGGAGAATCCTCTAACGGGACTGGGTAATCGTGCCTGGCAGACCACGGCACGACGATTGATGTCGAGGTTTTTTTAAATCTTCGGAAGGCTTACAGACTAATATAATTCTAAAAAGTATACATTTAATGGTAACACATGTTGCTAATAACAAGCCTCCAAATATGAATATTAAAAACAAGAATAATCTAACAAAAGAGAAGAAAAAATAACAATAACAAATACCTAGCAAACACAGTTTATTTAACCTTATTACAGTTTCACAGTTTGAGTTCCGCTACCCACGATCAAAGAAAGAATTGGCGAAGAGCCTACTGGCACTTGTGCAAAATAGGTCTATGTCCAATTCGATAGGCAATTGATTAGATGTCTTTATCCCTCGTTGAACGAATGCATTACGCCTATAGTTTGTCGTTGCCCAGGGTTCATTAAGTGTAGGACGCCGCCTAAAACCAATTAAATTGGTACGTAATTCTATCTTAGCTACAAGCTCGGGGCAGTCAATTGAGCTATTTGTGATGTTAATTAAATAACATAATATGTCGCTGATGTACCGTTTATATTCGAGAGGTAGAAAGTGATATCTTTTACAACGGTGATTGTAGCCGTAGAGTATTGTTGCGCCGGTGTTGTATCTAAGTACCTAATACATGAATTTATTTTGAACGTTTTCAATACGGGACTTATATATACCATATTGTGTGCTCCAGACCTGAGATGCATAGTCCAAGTGACTACACACAAAACAGCAATATAATATTTTTATAGTATTTTTTTTTTTGTTTATTTTGGTCGTCAATATGACCATACTCCACCTGATGGTAAGCAGTCGTGTGGTCTAAGAGCAGTGGCCTCCACACCGCCCTCATAGCAGCCCAGGCGATGTAGAGTTTTCAGAGAACGAAAAGATAGAGCAGAGATAATAGGATAGACCTTACCAGATCTGAGTTCGGAATCATCGACGATCAGATGGAACACAACATGCACCTCAGCGAGGTTGCTGTGCTTAGTGATGAACATATCGCCAATCTGCAGGTTGCGGCGAGGGCGCATGCGCGCGCCGCCATTGCTCGCGCCCTCCGACTGCTCCTTCTGACGTTGGGTGTTGCGTTTCTCTGCCTGTAGTACAATATAATAATAATTCTTTATTTCCAAAATCCACATAACTGGCACACGATATCCCGTTGGTCTCAAATAAGGCTGAGCTTGTGTCTTGGGCACCATTACAATATTATATAGGTAGGTCGCTTGTAGCTTATAAAAAATATATTTTGTATATTAATATGTAGAAATTAATTTCTGTACTCCACCGATTGAAATAGGATTGATTTCGAGAATCTATCCTCAGTTTGGTTATTTGCTAACTAATATTATTAATGTGAATGTGAGTTTGTTTGTTACATTTTTTCGACGGCTCAACCGATCATCATGAAATTTTGCATACATGTTGTCAGACAAACGTCGGAGTCCCGTCATCTTGACGTTCATGTTGTCAGGGGTGCAGAAAGGGCCATATGATATTGGTGATAACCTTGTTACCTACTGATTGTTTTACACACTTACTAGATTTTGCCTGTGGTTTCGGTTAAATACAGGTTATATCAATAAAGGAGATTGTTCTTATTTGCACCAAAACCAACAAGCATTTAATTTAGATAAAAAAATATTATTATATTTTAATATACTTATTACCGGTTTACGTAACAAACGTACACTTTGCTTTCCTTATTTAATATTTAAAAGATCCATCTTCGACAACAATTTAGACACCATGTTGGATAGGAATGTCCATTCTTAATTTTTTATCGACTCGATTTGTAATACTGTGATAATCATCATCATCATCTTCATCAGGCTATAATAGTCCACTGCTGGACATAGCCCTCTGTGACTGTGATAATAATAATTCTTTATTGACACAAATTAAGCTACAATAATTTAGAATTCTCTGACCCCTGCACTAGTAAAAACTGTGTTGCAGGAGCCAGTGTCTGATCCCCCTATTAAAAGTTACAAATTATTTTTTTTAGGAAGAAAATAGAAACACTAAAAAGGATTAGTAATTAAGTTACACTTCAATTCAGTGCTATTACACTGGTAAGCGATTGCTTATGTATGTGTGTGTGTGTGTGTGTTATGAGAGTGTGTGTGTGTGTGTTATGAGTGTGTGTGTGTGTGTGCGATGATTGACCCTACGACAGTGTCTTGGGATCGGAATTTTGGCAGTTCACCAATCAATTGTACACCAATTTTAAGTTATAAACGTTAATAGATTCTCAAAATCATTGCAGTCCATTGAATTCAACCATTTGAAAATAACCTTTTTTAAATTCTTTATTGTTGGGTCTTTTTATTTTATTTAATTTCTTATTTATTTGTGATATATATTTCATATTTATTGAGTTGTATTAAAATTATTAATAACTCTTTCCACCTAAGAAAACTAACAGATATTTACAACAATAACAATAATAATAATGGCAGTGTAATATCCTGATATACATAAATTTGAAAAAATTATCATTTTTTTTTTAAATAACCATATTTTATTTTTACCGTATATAATCAGGCGAGATGCACAACCATACCTATTCAAAATCAAAATTACACCTATGCACAATAAATTATTATTATTTAATTATAATTTTCTTTTGAAATATAGGATGTCTTAATAAGAAAATAAAACACGTATTTTTTGAGGAAGTTGTGTTATTTATATTGCATTATAAAGAAGACATGTTTCGATTAAGTATAGAATAAAATATCCTGCAAATGACCCCACGACTCTGATGACAGGCCTTTTACTCAATTCATTAAATTCTCGACGACTTTTAACAAAGATGTGGCTGTATCTCACTGATAACGCGTTGGATCTCGGCCTTGAGTTCAGGAATTGTTTCTGGTTTAATCGCATGAACCCGAGATTTCACAAAACCCCAAAGAAATAAGTTGCACTGCGTTAAATCGCATGATCTTGTTGGCCAGTTGACATCTGAATTTCGTGAGATGATTCGGCCTGGAAATCGTTGCTGCAATAAATCGATTGGTTCATAGGCGGTGTGATCCAGTTGAGGCCACAAGAACTCTGTTATCATATTCGTTTTAAATTCAATTATTTTTACTACTTTCGAATTGTGGACACATTAAGTGCACTTTTTTATTAATCGGACCAATCATAGGTGATAGCTGTAAAATTTCAGAGTTGCCACAGACACGAAAAAAAATACACGAAATTTAAATAGTGCACTTTTATTAAGACAACCGTTATATAGATATAAATCTTGAAGAAAAATTCCAGTAAATGGACACCCCTATTTCTTCGAATGCCGTCATAGTGTCAATACTCAATAACTCAATCTTTGCTACACTCGCCGTACGCGCATAGTGATTGATTAGTCCAGCAGTCCACTGTTGGACATAGGCCTCCCATTCTTTTGGCAGGATTACTTCTAAGTAATTGGTCAGGCAATAATAATAAAGCATACTACAATTTGTCAATCGTGCGCCGGCATGCCTGCGCTGCTTAAGAAAAATAACTCAAAATCTTAGTTTTAATTTAAAAAAAATCTATTTTCTAAAGTGTCCGTCATAAAATGTTGTTTTCGTGAGCATATTGGAGTATTATAAAACACGTAAATATTTTTTCTTCGCCGTTGGTTCTGAGGCAACCGATGTATGGACGAGGAACAATCTCCTTTCTATCCCTCGGGAACAGTACTCTTTTTCTGGATGAAATGTGTATGCAAAATTTTCTAATGATCGGTCGAGTAGTTGGGGCGTGAAAACGTACCTAACAAACAAATTCACATTCGCATTTGTAATATTAGTTAGGATGTTACTCTTCTTCAACCAACTTTACTTATAATGTTAGCTGCCATATTAAAAGAACCGTTACATTAAACTGCATTTGTAACAGAGATCTCATTAACGAGGACGCCTTCTACATAAATTTAACGTGGATTTTAACAGCAGTATATGAAGACGACACTGGCTAAATTTCCATAAACCAGCTGCCAGAATTATCTCTATATAATATTACTGATTGTGCTCGCGGATTCGCCTGCGTTGGTGGTGTTTTTTATTGCTGCACCGCCTTTGTGGGTCGTGGCGTGGTGTTATATATAATAATAATGTTCCTACTTAGGTATATTCATTAAAAGATTGCAATAAAAATTTATTATTATTATAAATAGTTATGATAACACTCACCGGCTCCTGCACTTTCTCGCTGATATCCTTGAGCTGCAGCTCGACGTCTGCGAAGTGGTGCTCAGTGCTGGAGGTGGCGGCGGCCGCCAGCGTCGTGGTGGGCGGCGCGGGGCGGCGCGGCGGGGACTCCGTCAGCAGCACCACACCCGACAGCTCGGACGAGTACAGCGAGAGCGACGTCTGCAGCCGCCGGGACGAGTCCATGGGGCTACAAGTATTATTTACCAATAAATATAGACCCTACGACGATGAAATGAAATATGAACCAAAATACTACTTTCCAAGAGAGCCAAAAAGCTTAGCTTTACTTTTTCTTATATTTTTTTGCTTTGATGAACATAGTTTTCTTAGCTCTATATTATGTTCTGTAATTATGAAATTATATATTTTACAGCATTTGTAACATATTATTTAATCCTCTATTTAAAAAAAAAAGATTTCTGGGTAGTAAATCCATTATTTTTGCGAATATTATCATTTTACATTTTAAATACACGATGGTCGATGCAGCTCGAAAAATTGAATAAGGATTATTAACAAAATTTCGCCAAAATGGCTTTTACAACATTTCATCCTCGAAGGGTCGATATACGTGATATTTAAAAATAATCAAAGTTTAAAAAGGTGAAAAGTTGATTTAATGATTGAATTTTGCATTGTTGCTATTGGTCTTTTGGCCATTACTTAAATTATTATATCTGGATCTGCAGGCAACCATACACAAACAATAATAATTTATTCTTTGTGTCTGGTTGCCTGCAGATTGACTCGTATAACATTGGCTTTTGGATTGTTATGCAGATTGCTATTATACACTGGTAAAAAACGACAAGCAGCCATTACACATTTTTCAACTCCATATGCAAATATTTCAAGATAGGCAGCAGTTAACCTGAATATACTTATAAGAATACGAAGATCATTCTTTAAACGTGAGCAAGGGAAGAGTGTACTTACTATACGGTGCACAAGTCCATCAGATCCATGGCCACAATGCGGATGTTGTGCGTCTGTTTGAGCTGACTGCCGAGGTGGATGGTGAAGCTCTCCTCCAGGCGAAGACCTGTAGGCGCAGGCGCTGGCATCGGTGTAGGCAGACCCACCTCCGGAGAGAATGTTGCTAATGGAGAGTTGCTGGAAAAACAAGTTCATAGTTAGAGGTCTAAAGGAAATGGATAGCTTTGTATGCAGTTTTGGTATTAGTGATCAATGATCATCTTTCCTAAACCGTGACATTTCCACGGTAGTCAAATTGTTATGGTAAAGTTATATGTATATCCTTCATGTTTGGGCAGTTACAGGTTTCAAAAAGGTATATAAGATTATATTAAGATTGTCTCAAGCAGTAGTGATGTCCGTAATTGCATTCGAAGACGCAGCGCGAGAGTCGTTATGCACAGCACGATACCTACTATTTACATGAGTAAATAGACAACAATATACATAATCATATTGTTGTCAACACATTCGAATATAATTCAAATCCAATCGTGCGCATCGCTATCTAGCAGATGGTATGATTATCTGTTTAAAAGAAAATACCTGGGGGTGTTCAGCGCAGAAGTGCTCTGGTATTCTTCAAGCGTATTCATGAGCCAGGCGCGGTGCTGCGCGCGCTGGGTCTGCCGCAAGGCGTCGAGCTGGGACCCCCACCGGCCGGCGACAAGTGCCTGTTGCTCAAAGTGCGCCGCGGCCAGTTCATTAATCTCCTCCTCTGTTGTAGAGATGTTTAACTGCCTTATTTTCTCCTCCATTTCTTGAGTTTGCCTGTTGTCATAAGACAGTAGTGCTATAGTGACTGTGCCAGTATACATTGAAACCATTTTCTACAAATGACCAATTAGAGTCTAATGGTAAATTTACAATTCATAACTACATTTCATCATTTTCTGATAAACAGCTGATCCCTGTGTCACATTCTAAGTCCAACTGGCTTGGAATTGTCTAAATAACATAAATATCCATTTTTTTTTATGCCCTCTAATGGTAGAAGGTATAACAAAATTTATTCCATAGAACCACTTATGTCATTCATAATAACTATTTTAAATGATTATAATTCACTTACTTTTCCGTAAGCTTCTTGATATCCTCTTCCCGGTTCTGCAATGTACTCAGGACTGTCTTTGCATAAGAGTTTTCAACCTGCAGAATAGTCTCAAGTGCCGGTGAATGTACCAGTTTATGGTATGCAGCAGCAAACACCTCTTCATCGGATGTACCTTTCTGTTCAGCAAAATCCACAACATTCTCTTTGAAAGATTTCTCCCAGGTTTTGATGACACCTTCTACATTGACCTCAGAGTTCTTCAGTTGATCAATGAGCTTGCCATCACGGGTGTTGTGAAAGATCTTTGTCTCTCGAGCCACAAATTGTGACAGCTTCTCGTTTAATTCTGTAATACCAGAATAATAGTAGTAATAATTATTGTAGTATGAAAGGGTGTGAGTGGATTTGATTTGATGTCATGGTAAGACTTAGTTATGGCTTTATTTGTGTTGTCTTAAATATTCGATATGTATCTATCTTAGCTAATATCCATATTTGTAATATTAAAGTGAAAACACTTTGGGATGGCTTGTAAAGACATTGTAAAGATGTATAAATAAATAAATTGTTTTGAGACCACCTGCAATCTCATGGACAGCAGTTGTATTGCATTGTGCCATTGAGGATGTCGTCCTTAGATATTGTATAAGTACATACATGAGCATAGGGCGGACATGACATAACAATATATGTATATATACTAGCTGTCCCGACAGACGTTGTCTTGTACACGAGAGAAAAAAAAACATCTAAACCATTCTCAAATCCACTTGAACACACAAAAAGTTTCATCAAAATGGGTCCAGCCGTTTAAGAGGAGTTCAGTGACATACACACATACAGTAGAATCCTTACTAATATTATAAATTCGAAAGTAACTCTGTCTGTCTATCTGTCTGTCTGTTACCTTTTCACGGCTAAACCACTCAACCGACTTAGATGAAATTTGGTACAGATATAGTTTAAAACCTGGGGAAGGACATAGGCTACTTTTTATTCATGTAGGTACCACGCGGGCGGAGCCACACACAAAAGCTAGTTATATATATAAAGATATGTATATACATAATCAAAACATATGATTACTAAGGTAACAATGAGATTTAGCAAGTCCAAGCAAGTATTAGAGGACCATAAAATGAAGTAGGAACAGTTATAAGATTACTTGGTTTGACTGTTTTAGTAACCATGAATTTATAATTATGTTCGAAACATAATTTTTATGTATTAGTTGTGTTAAAGACACAGTATTTATTTTTTTTAATTAGTGTCTGAAACACTAATTTAGACATTATTTGATTGAAGTGAATGAATTAAATTAAAACTAATAACTATAAAAAATATGTTAAACTAAATAAATAAAATATGTTTGAAAGATAAAATACTTTATTTATATTAATCAGTCAACCCTGTAAAATATAATCCACTCACTGATAGGTGAGATACATATTCAATATATTCTCTTATAGTTTTCAGCTAATCATTACTTTTAGACATTACTTCGTTCAATGGGCAGAGGGGGGAGGGAGCAGACATGAAGGGTAACTCCCCCCTTGACTGCCCCGCCTACTTATCGCTCACACATAATACAATATTATACTTTTGTAGCAGCTTATTTCATGTTTTACATTATCAATAATTAATTTAATTATTATGTTAAACAGTCGAATTGTGTGACTGCGATAATTAAAATAAGAATTTACAGTAAATAGTATTCATAAAATATATTTATTTATAAATTACTTACCATCTTCTAAGTAGACGGGCAGACAGAACATGTTGATAACCCTCTGCACTAGCTCGCGGGTCGAGCCGTGCAGGGGGATGTCTACTGGTACCTCCAGCTTGAAGTTGAGCTCATCGTTGGTACAACTAGGGAACTCGTACAAAAATGTTTTGACCACAGGTTTTTGAGATACGTCCGCCGACATTGTTGTTAATTAAGATAACACTGGTAACAACACATCACGAAAGTCTATAAAGTACTGACAGTGACAGACAAAGTGACAGAGTACATATATGGTATATCCGTTCAGAAACGTTCAACGTTCCGCACCACGCAATGAAATATTTAATTTGTTGACTTGTTTTGCTAGATTCTACAGTATTAGATGGTTGTTAATTGTAACAATGTACTGCACACAATTGGCATTACAATTATTGGTATAATAATGGCTTCTACAGGATTGTAGAAACTGATTTGAAATATAAAATGTTTCAGTTGCATCAAGTGAACCGTTGCAGAAGTGCAGAACGCAACGTATGCACAGAGACTGCAGATCAATACAGCCTTTGCTTTTGTTATGCAACTACAACGGTGGCGGCGCCGGCGCGATAAAATAATACGTACACGATACATACATACATATTATTTTATCACGCCGTTTCGTTTAGGCTTCAACCTTCGCTCTATACTCCTTAATCTAAGTAAATAAATCCAGTGATTAGAAAAGATAATAATTTAGAAATTATCCATTATATTATAATAATACCTTATCTTATCTTGTGTGGGGGCCAGTCAGTGCAGACCGGCGACACTTCGACACAGTGGGGTTTTTTTCGTCGACACTCTCCCAATAACGACTAGCGCGACTGCCATAAATGTTCATGGCAGCCGAGACCAACGGCTTAACGTGCTTTCTGAGGCACGGAGCAGGCGATAATTGTCAATCAATACGCACATAATTTCGAAAAGTCATATAACTTCCGAAAGTCAGAGGTGCGCGACGTGGGTTCGAACCCGAGACCCTTTGCATTGCAGTCTGTTGGTCTCCCACTGAGCTATCGCTGCTCCATAATAATACCTAATATAATATCAGCCCTGTTTTAAACTGTCCACTGTTGGGCAAGGGCCTCTTCTCAGTGTGAGTAGGGTTAAGCCATAGTCCACCTCGCTGGCCCAGTGCAGGTTGGCAGACATCACATATCTTTAAGAACATTTTGGCGAACTCTCACAGATGTAACTCTCCCGTTTTTAACTACTTGATTTCCAATGCACGCGGGTGTGCAACACTTCCGTGTCATACCCCCGTGCCTCGGTTCCTTAAGTCCTGCACTTGATCTCTCTTCGGTCGTATCGGATAGCCGTCCCATCAGACTATGCAGGAGTTGAGAGTGCACATGTGTTCGCGCATACATTTCTGCACTATAATACCTATCTCCTGCGCAGATGACCAGTCCCTGTTCAATGGCCGCCGTGATCTAAATTCGATCGGTAGAACTTAGTTTTAAATTCTACCTTGTGTCGCATGAGACTTTCAGGACATTGAATAATCGGGCACATTAAATACCTAGGTACCGCTGAACTCCTATTTATGGGTCACAGACAATTTTGTCTCGAATAGGGATCGAAGTCATCATACTTGACGCGTTGGCAGTGGCGAGGTGACCATTTACGCCATTACGCCACGCGTAGGCTTAACTGACTAACCATTTTTCTGTCTATTAATCTGTTATCACCGCTATTCCTTAAAACTATTTTGTGTAAGACGTACTGCATAATGATTAAATTAGTGAGGATCGAACTCAATATCTTTTTATCGTTGTCGGCCTCGATGGCGTAGTGGTTAGTGTAACTGACTGCCACGCCTGAGGCCGCGGGTTCGATTCCCGCCGCAAGTCAAACATGTGTGCATGAACATGGATGTTTGTCTTGATCTGGGTGTTTCTATGTATAATATGTATGTATTTACAAAAAAATAGTATATATGTATGTATGTTTATCCATTGTCTAGTACCCATAGTACAAGCTCTGCTTAGTTTGGGCTAGATGGTGTTGTGTGTATGTGATAGAATCGTAAGTCTATTGCTATAGTAATTGGCCTACAGCCAGTTATAATTGTGTTTATGCCAATATAAAGTTTTCTAAACCCTAGCCTAGTTAGTCGCCTCTTGTATGACTAAAATATCCGGCAATGGTAAAAGTACTAAAATGGACATCTCCTCTAGTTACAATTCAGATTTTTGAATCCTGTACTGATAAGCTTCAGTTATACTAAAATAATTTTGCATTTTCTAACTATTTCTATATTCTCGTTTCAGGGTTCGTCTGACTATAAAGGTGTATTATGTGTGGTGTGTAAAGATAAAATTCGTATTATAAAAGTGTGACCTCTTGGGCACATGTCATTTAGTTCAGACTTCGTTGATTCTTTATTGAAACAGAATAATTATGAATACATAGTATTCCTTATAATATATTTCCTTTGTAGCTGTTATAGTTAACATAGTACGGGGACAGTACTACACATTTTGGTAATAGTAGAACTATATTTTCATTATATATAAATTAAAAAAATGGAAACAATAAATTAATTACATAAAGAAATTAAATAAAAAATTTTCGGTTCACATCGTGGTCTTTAATCCGATGAGAATGAACCGTATGTGCGGTCGGGCGGTGTACTGCACTGCTTCGCGTTTCAGACCTCTAGAACGACTGATGGAATCTTTACGCGGCTTCGCCGCCTTCCTCCTCCTCAGCGCTGGCGGTGAGCATGGTGATGAGCTTCACGGTGTCGATGAAACCCTTGTCGTCAATCTCCATCTGGTCGTACGCTTCATCGACTTCGTCGGCGGAGAACTTGTCACCCCAGGTCATGAGGGCGTGCCTGAGCCTCTCAGAGTCAATCTTGCCGTCGTCGTCGAAGGTCTTGAAGGCGTTGATGACGACGTCGTCCTCATCGGAACCACCGGACATGCGGGTCGCGAAGAGGGTCAGGAGCTGGGTGAAGTTGATGGGGCCAGAGGCCTCACCAACCATCTCATCGAGCTCCTTCTCCGACGCCAGCCTGCCGAGCGAGTCGAAGGTGGCGCGCAGGTCGTTCTTGCCGATGATACCGTCCTTGTCGTGGTCCATTAGCTGGAAGGCCTGTTTGACAAAGACGTAATGGGTCAGTTAAACACATAACTCCATAGTAAAGCATGCTATAGTTTAATAAATGACGTCATACTTGTAAAATTTTGAAAATGTCTGCTCTAAAGACAATGATCATTCGAGATGGCTCATGTTTACAAAACACGCCTCGAGCACGAGCTAAACACAGCGTGTCACACAATTTGCGTATTTCTAGTGAATTGATGTTATAAGATTAATTGCAATTCAAGGAACTGTGGTTGCATTAGCTCTCTAGCATTGTTTTTATTCATATACTAAAGAATCTAGAAATCTACAAAAAATATCTATGTAGCAGTTAGAAAGGGTTGGCAATGGTTTTGCAGATTAAAAATCTGTATGGGTTTTAACGATGCTTACCTCCTTGAACTCAGCGACCTGCTTCTGTGAGAACATAGAGAAGACATTGGAGCCGGTGCGCTTAGCCTTGCGGCTTCCGCGGGAGGATTGCCTGTCACTGCCACCGGTGGCAGCGGGCGCGGCGGCGGGGGCCTCTTCCGCTGGCGCTTCTTCCTTTACCTTCTTCTTCTTTACTTTCTTGTCCTTATCAGCCTGGAAATAACAAACACTAATTAGGAACTTTGAACTTGACAACTTAGATCCAAATAAAGATTATAAACGTTTAACCTATTTGATCGTTACATGTTGATCCGAATTGAGAAACGTGACTACATATTTCGATAGAATTTCTTCTGCAGCCGGCTCTTTAAAAGTTTACTTCTCTAAATCCATAATTAAGCGTTGAACTGATAATCAAGTGGTCGTGAAACGTTTTCTCATTAAAAACATTGTATAATTATCGTATAGTTTTAGCGGTGGTGGCCGGTTTAGGCGTGGCATGGCGCGCCCCTATATTTAGCACAATCCCGGCGCGTGCGTCGCTTCCACCCGCCTCGTTGCTGGCTGGCTATACAGTTACATAATGTTATTTATAGAACCACGCGTGCTCCAATTTCTTCATCTCCAGGTTCGAATTTATAATTAGTATTTATTTGTTTTGTTATCTTTAATTGTGTGGATAATATAGACTATATTAAATTTTACTAAAATACTCGTTAGTAATCTGTCGTCTCTACTTTTTAATTACATATCCGTTCTTTGCGTTTTTTAAATTTTATAACTGTATTGAAAATTATTTTTCATTTAGTGCAAGTATTTTAAGGCTTAAAAGTAGCCCTAGAGATTTTTATGATAAATGAAATTTGTAATTTTCTTGAGCAGTTCTTGTCAGTTTTAATGCTGATAATTGTAATGTTTCGCATCCGACTCCAGTTACGTCTTGAGATTCAGTTTTGTTTTAATTGCGATTGCGATGGCTTATGTTCTAATATATTTAGTAATTGTTTGAATATTTGGTAAAAGCACCGATAAATTTTAATCCTTAACGAAAGATCTACATTTCATGATCTAAGAGCTTTTATGAAATTGTTGTGTTATTTTAATTCAAAAGTCAACTATTCTTTTGCTTTGATATACTATTATTTGTTTTATATACTATGCTTCTTATTAACTCCAAGTTATCATAAGGTTCGGAACTATCACCAGCACTATCTATTGATTCACAATCGTAGTAATCGCGACGTTCGGATTTTAGATCTATCTCGTTATTAACCGCGGCGTTATCTTCAGTAACATCTTCAGCCAGTACTTCATCAGAACGTTCACCACTTGCACCACATTTCACTTTACTATCACTTGTGTATTCACTGAGTGTCACTGTGTCTAACACTTACCATTGTGTTGTGTGTTGGACGATCGACGAAGGAGAGACTGTTCCGCTCGGCAGTCCCACCCTGACTCCGAGTTTTCGTTCCCTCTCGGAGATCCAGGAGTATCCCCCTCTCCCGTCCTCCCCACCTCGGCGGCCGCGCAGCTCACCATTCCTTTTTTAGTTCGACAAATACGATAGTCTTCAAATCGGCATCAGAACGATTTGGGCGGCTCGCCGACTCAGCCGTAGGCAACACTTTTGTTTGGATTTAAAAATAATCAGCTCACCTGTCATGGGGCGTACGGTTTCCTGGGTACAACGGACGCCGTCGATTCTTAACAAATATAACTTTATTTATTGGAACCTAACCGCGAACAATATATCCGACAGTTAGACTTTTGACGTCGTCGAAGGATCATCGTCTTACTTTTTGATTCTTATACAAGTTATTAGTTTAGTTAGTAGTTATTAGCTAGTATCTATCTGCCTATCTTTTCATGACGTTCCCATCATCCCGGAGATTTTACTTTGTTGTTAAACATCTGTCATAATATCCACCGTTAGGCATAAACTCAGTGAAAACTATATCTTAAGCTGGATATTATACAAATGTTGTGCGTCTTAACGAAGATTCCATGCA
The DNA here is from genome assembly GCA_963564715.1 of Catocala sponsa. Lineage (NCBI taxonomy): Eukaryota > Metazoa > Arthropoda > Insecta > Lepidoptera > Erebidae > Catocala > Catocala sponsa. Next base: position 6,106,176 of record OY751349.1, read on the forward strand.
ATACGTAGTGCTTAGTCTGATAGTGCCGAAAATAAAATAGTTACTTTTGTATATTATTATGTGCTTGGAATAGTTTTGATAAAGGTTAAGATCAGTAGTACAGGTAATATTGTAGCATTTGTAGCATTACAATTTACTTTAATTTACTTTGAATGCCGCAAAGTAGGACAATGCATCTAGATTTTGAGATAACCATCAAACGTTGGATTGTTATCGTAAAATATGGTAGTTTAGGTAGATGTGAATAGGTTCGTATGAATGGCGGTAAGGATTTCGATGAACAGTGATCGGGCATAAGATAATTGGTTTGGTTATTGGTGAATAGAAAATGCGAACGATCGTCGATTGTTACTAGAAGAACTATTGGTGTTTCATACATTAGGTACAAAAACAATATTTTATAAAACGACAATGCATAATTCAGTGTTCATTTTGGAATATAATTTGTTTATCTACTCTTGATCTTGACTGACTGTCTGACAGTCATGAAGATTCTAATCAGGTATTGTTATAATTATTTCTGAACACGCGTTTAAGAAAGACAACGGTAATTTTCGTATTATTCTATATTTCAGTTTAAGCATGTTGTAATGCGTTATTTTCGTAAACATGTTAAAAATTAAATATAATTATTTGTGTTTTGTGTCACCAATAGGTATAACGTAATATAAATTATTTTGATTTGTAAATTAAGCGTTACCATTTGCTGTTAGTTTATGAACATCTATGGCAGTCGTTATTGGGAAGTCAGTGCCCTCTAATATCCTGACACTGGTCTAGCTTTAGGATATCGTTAGCCTTCGGGTTGCGGAGGTCAGGTGGCAGCCGCTCCGTGTAAAAACTGATATCCAGTCAAATCCGGTTAGACTAGAAAGCCGACCCCAAGTGACTTGGGAATAATAGAGGCTAGGGAGAAGATTTCCTGTTAGTTCAAAGGTTTTTGTCACTCTAAAATACATCAGTTTACATAGCGTTAACTCCTGATTTACTTCAAAAGCTTACTCTGTTTCTGGTAATAAACTGCATAAGCTTTGAACTAAAATAAGCGTTATCGCTTATATCCTGTCAAATGTTTAAAGATAGCTTGCGTTAGAATATGTTAAAGAATAGCACATGCGATATTCAAAGGTATTAGCCAAAATATTAAATTTGATAGACATTTTTATACAATTAGGTAACGGAAAATTACAGAAGCAAATAATTACCGTCAACCATTTTAAATTTGAGTAACCGCTTTTGTAAGTTCTAAATATATTTGGTACTGAAACGAGTTCTACTCTAGTTATATTCTATGTTTGTTATTATTGGAAACCACTCTCAGATTTGGAACATTCTTGACGAATTGCCAACTCGCTGAGACGTTACTGAGGCTAACTGATACGTACAGTTCGAAGAGATCAAAATACAAATTGCGATTGTTAAGAATGTTTGCGATTCTAGATGTTCGTGTACAAATGTAGATTTAACAAAATATTCAGCGTTAGTGGAGGTTGGTGATTCATTTATTCCTGTTGTATATAATGCATAGTATTGTTGATTTCATGTCGAATTTGCCAGTCGTGCTGAGTAGTCTTCTGATATTTTTTGTCTGGAATCTAGCAGTAGCAACACGGATTTTAGGTTTTAGTTTTGAACACACAAGAGAAGAGAAGACTTAGGTTTGGAAGTTTAGTTTTCGTATCTTTCAGAATACGTAAAGCAGCTTCAGTATCGGTAGTTTCTAATGTTAATTATAAACGATTTGCGGATTCTTCATCCCTTAATAGTAAATTTTGAGGATAATGACTAATTGTATCAGCTGATCATAACACATACGTTTGAAAACATGTGATTAGGGAAATGCAGGTAACTTACTCTCTGTATCTTACATCAACACTATCCATCTCATTCTTTTCTATAGGATAGATTATTAGTTTTGTTCCTTTTAAAACTATTTTCTTAAATCTCTAGCTATTCTATAAGCCCTGGGACCTTAACATTATATTTTAAAGCAGTGTAATTGCATGTGCTAGAAAAAGAGCGCGTTACAGGTTGTGTAGCTTTGTCTTGGTCTTATCATGCTTTTTGTTTTTTAAAAGACAAATCCCGCTCTAGGAATAGTTTGTGTGTCGCGGGGTACTTTAAAAACATTCAAACAACAGACACAAAGAACACCCAAACTCGGAACATCCATTTGCGGATCGCACAAATGTTTGTCCCATGTGGGATTCGAAGCCACAACAATCGGCGGAGTGGCAGCGGCGCGGCGACCACTTAAAACCACTACGCCATCTGTGCAGTCATGATCTTGCGAGTGTAATGACATTGCTTCCAGAGTCAGTGTTAAGGCCCCTGATCAGGATAGAAGATTCAAGTTAAGTGTGATTGGTAGCAATTCTTACGTTTCAAATTCTAAAAGTTCCCTCTAAAGTTATCGATTCCTGCCGTAGGTTCCTTATGCACTACTTAGCTAGTTTCTTTCTAGCCCGGTTCCTGTATCAAGAAACGAGTCGTTTTATGTACGGACAGTTAAACTTTAACATATTTTTCATAGAATACGTATCAAAATCTATCTATCGGGCCTTAGTCTTCATAATACTACATTTTATGCCTGAAATGCATCAGTACATATTTTGCAATGCTACTTACAAGTGTGAGTATAGGCAAAATCAAAAATAATTTATTCATTTAGGTAACAATGTAGCACTTATGAACGTCAAAGTGTAACGGTTAGTAAGGTTACTTAATTATAACTTCGGTACCACTCTACCTTGTCTGTCTGTGTGTGGCGGAGTTTGTCTGTTGATGTCTATCGTTATCACGTATGTCTATATTTGATGTATAATGTAGCCCGGAGAACAACGGTGCTACTTTCCACGCTGGACTTATACGGTAGTATATTGAATTTATTTCTATGTAAGTATCTAATTACCTTAGTAGAGATCAAGACACCGTTTCTTAAGTATGTATTTTATTAGTAGAGTCTACTGCCTGCTTGTCTTTGTTGTTTAATAAAGACATAAACGACTCAAGATTATATCAAAATCGCAAATAAAAGACTACACGATGTATATAATAATAATAATAAACATTTATTTCGGATATTAACTCCATATTTTGTTAGTAACAATTACTTAAAAACTATGTTAGTATATACAATTATTAAAAAATTAATTCATGTATCATCCTGCCGTACCGGCCCCGCCGCTATGCCTACAGGTCCAGTGCCACAGGAAGGGACAGTCTAGTCTACCTATGATCACCTTCAGGATACTGTTGTTGCTCCGGCGAATCCCTTGTACCAGAGATGCTGTCCTCTTTCGCATTATAGCTTAAAAGCTGTCTGTACGCGCCTCCGCAGACATGCCTGATGCACTACAGAATCGCCGGAGCCCCAAAAGCACCCTGAAAGCGTTATTATATTGAACGCGATGTACGATCTTTACGACCTTATCGCAGGTATACGAATACGTATCCCTGCGATAAGGGTTTTCCGGACATTTATAACCATCCCCTAAAGCATTGTTATTGTCTGTATGAGAACGAGATAGCGCGCTACAGAGTGTATAGCTTCGTCTTGTTTATACGCATGTAATTTTACAAATTTTATAAATATGGTGGTATGGCTCAGATACCATAAATGTCATAATGTCAACAGGAGAAACAATGGTTTATCTTCGTTGTTCTGATAGTATAGCAATTTCTTTCATGTGGGATCGACAATCAGTGATATGCTGCATCATCTATACTAATATTATAAAGTGGAAAGATTTGATTTTTGTTTGTTTGTAAGATTTAAATCAAAAACAAATCCACCGATTTAACAAAAACTATTTCACCATTGGACAGCTATATTATCATCGAGGTACATTAGCTATATTTAAAAGGGTTTAGGCCATCCATCACGCTGGCCCAGTGCGGGTTGGCAGACTCAACATATCTTCGAGAACATTATGGAGAACTCTCAGACATGCAGGTTTCCTCACGATGTTTTCCTTCACTGGTAAAGCAAGCGATAATTAACTATTTAATACGCACATAACTTAGAATATGCCTTGGGATCGAACTTGAGACCTCTGCGTGTCAGTCCAACGCACGGTCCCACTAGCATATCGCTGCTATACATATCCAGCGGTACATTTCGCAAGTCCACCAGTTCGCATTAAGAAAGTGATCGGACATTTTATCATATCACGCTTGTCTGATATAGTGCCACTGTCTCGGTATCATGCCATCAGTTTGCGTTTGAGTGGTACTGAGTTTCGAGCTCAGTACCACTTTTACCACTTTTATTAAAACTAATAATTTACAAGCAAAAACTCCAATAATACTGCCAGGGTATCGATACCCTGGCAGTATTATTGGAGTTTTTGCTTGTAAATTATTAGTTTTAATGAGAAATGGACATGAATAATATTTTGAAATTTTATGACATGCAAAGTAATTATCGAACGACATACTTAATAATTTCAATGTAATAATGAACTTTGAATGGGTTTAGGTACTTAATTTTATTTAAGACTATGTTATGGTTCAATTTCAAAAGTATGCAATGTATGTATAAATTGTAATGACAAGATATAGTTATTCTTCCTTTCTTCTTTATTCTCGTCAAGGTAATATACGCCTTCTTTCTCGGCCAATACCTTCATCTCTATATAAGACATGATCTTCGTCTTTTCCTTTATATGAATAAATATTTAAAGGGGCAAACCCATAAGGGTTTTCCCCTTCCTCTCTTTCCTTCCACTTTTCCTCCTATGATGTTTTTTATGCAGTCGTCATGTTTTATAATTTACGAAAAATAAGAAATCTCCATTTTAAATATGTGTATGTAACCACAATTACTGCAATAAAGACATATATTTTTAATTCATTATTGTAATTTATTTATAATCTATGACATTTTGCTATTTTATAAATATGTATATGTGACGAGCATGTTTAGTTATATTTTAATTTCTTGAAAAGTTATCTTGTAACCGTTTTGGGTGTTACATCTGTTAGCTTGTAAGATCAAATGAATAAAAAAATAAATAAAAAAATTATCATTATAATATCAGCACGGGATCTGTAAATGTGTCCGGGAAACAGCTATAGGCTTGCTTCCTATCGGATCTAAAATCATAGCAGGCGTTACGTGGCTGTGTTATGTGTTTGTCTGGTAGAGCGCAACAGGCCTGCCTTCTTTTAACGCGGTTTTCAACCACACTATACGTTTTTCTTGCAACTTCTCTTATATACTTCTCAACATTTATAATTATTCCTTCTTTTTAGTTTCTAGTTTATTTAACGGTGAAGGAACATTTCAGGCGTACCTTCACCGTTAAAGCAAGCGATAAACCTATATATTAATACGTGATGCAAAAACTTTGTTACCCCTTTTTACGAAAATTGCGTGGACGGAAGAGTATGAAATTTCGCACACTTATAGTTTATACAGAGAAGTGACGAATGCTAATATTTTTTAAAAATTATGCATTAGAAATACATTAAATTAATGAAAAAACACTACACGCACACAACCATGCATTTGACACACGCAGTCGAAGCGCGTAATTATGGTTACATATATCAATATAATTATAATGAATTAATGACCCAAACTTTGGTCGAATTTCAAGCACTAGGCGACCGCTAGTTTCTATTGTTACGCACATAACTTCGGAGAGCCAGAGTTGAGAGTTGCATGTCTTGGGAACCTATTCGAGTCTTTGCATGGCAGTTTAACGCCACGCAGGGGTCTCTCAAAAGAGTATGCAATAAATAAAATAAAATTTTAAAAGCCTGTCGTATAGCATAATTTTATAGTAAGCAATTGTAGTTTGGTTTCTATGCTGAAGACTGCAATTGAAGTGTTTTGATGTCCTTCAAATAGATCATGTTTAAATACTCAAACGCGTTAGATATAGAATATTTCACATAAACAAATAGGATACGACATCGATATAATAAATCCGATTGGTATGTTGAAGTATAGTGCAAGTTTATGGAAATAGGAATATAATAATATAATATTGTATCACATACACACAACACCATCTAGCCCAAACTAAGCAGAGCTTGTACTATGGGTACTAGACAATGGATAAACATACACATATATATATATTTTTTTTTGTAAATACATACATATTATACATAGAAACACCCAGACCAAGACAAACATCCATGTTCATGCACACGAATGTTTGACTTGTGCGGGAATCGAACCCGCGACCTCATGCGTGGCAGTGGGTTACACTAACCACTACGCCATCGAGGCCGACAAAAATCTTTTATTCGTTTGAAACATGGTATACAAACGAGTTGTTATAGCCTTATAAGTTTTAAACGTTCAAACACATCTCGCCCTCAGTGGACATACGAAAATTTTAAATTATTATATTACTAGTTTATATAATACTTTTACTACATCATTACTTACTATGCTTATTTCTACACATTACAATTTAGCTAAGAAATTATACATACTCATACGCCTATGTCCCAAGAGTTGTAGACAGAGGCGTTCTGCACTCACTTTCGTCAGCTGAGAATATAGGTCCCACGTAAAAGTGCTGTTTTCAGGGCACAGTCTCAGTGTCCATGCTACTTCTGAGAGATAATTGAGAAAAACCGAAACACCACATTGCTCGAGAATCGAACCCGAGTCAGATAGAAAGTTGCATTTACTATTCTCAGCCACTGAGTCAGAAAAATTAGACGTATCTACGATTTCAGAATCAGAGATATAATCCTACTAATGTTATAAATGTGAACGGTTTTGGGGATCAATGGATGGATGTATGTTACTCTTTCACGCAAAAACTACTAAACGGATTTTGACGAAACTTTACCGTATTATTGTTTATACATCCGAATAACATTTAAGCTGATAAAAATCTACATTAACGCGAGCGAAGCAGCGGGCGAAAGCTAGAGTTTTATAAACATACATATTTTTATGCAACGAATGTTGTTAAATAAACTTATCTAGATTACTAATTTACTAGCAGCTCGGCGTACGCGCCGGTCGTCATAATTTGTTGACAGTTTTTTAGTACACACTTTTACTGCGTGTGTTTTCATTGAAACAGTTGTATAGCTATTCGAACACAAACTTATAAATAGAATTTTCATTAAATGAACAATTATTTCTTGGACACGCCAATGAATTTAAGTATATATCAGCCCTACATCTCAGTGTGAGAAAGGTTAGGCCCTAGTCCGCCTCGCTGGCCCAGTGCGGGTTGGCAGACTTCACATATCTTCGAGAACATTATGGAAAACACTTAGACATGCAGGTTTCCTCACGATGTATTACTTCACCGTTAAAGCAAGCATTAATTAAGCATTATTTAATACACGCATAACTTCGAAAAGTCAGAGATGCGTGTCCCACTGCTGGGCACGGGCCTCTCAGCGTGAGAAAGTTTAGGCCACAAGTCACCACGCTGGCCAGTGCGAGATGGCAAACTTCTTACTTGTCTAGAACATTTCAAAGGACTCTTTAAGGTTTACAGGTTTCTTCACAATGTTTTTCTTTAGCTTTAAAACGAGCGATAATTAATTTTATTTAAAACATCCATAACTTCGAAAACTCATAGGTGCCTTTGGGATCGATCTCAAGACCTCTGCGTCGCAGTGCAACGATCTCCCACTAGGCCGTCGCTGCTTAAATAAGTCATAGTAAATCTTAAATTAAATAGAGTTGTTGAACGAGGTGTGAATTATGTTCAGACTCGTATCTACTAAATTTTCGTCGGCCTACCGGGCGCGACAGAGTGATCATGCAGCTTGTCATCTCATCTCATTAGAGAGGAATTTATAATAAATTATTCTATTAAGATAATCATTAGCTATAATATTAATCTGCATGATGTTTTCACTCATTAGCTTGTTAATAACCTGACCTTGGGTTATTTCTGTATAATAAACTAAATAAGTTATTAGATATATATAGCATTAATCATAATCAATGTCACATAGTTTTAACAAAGTACCTAAAAAGGCTTACGTATTCAGATACAGAGAATTTGCTAGTAGTTGTAAAATAATTTATTTCTGTTTAAGCAATTTTTGTTAAATGTTTTTTGTAGACCCTTACTTTATTAATAATAGAATAACAATGTAATATTAGAAACAGATTGAAACACAGGTCTCTGACCTAGTTCAGGTAATAAAATGTAAAACAGACTTTATAAGCAAGACTTTTTGTGTCCAATTTTTAAATTGTAAAATATTTTCCTTTAGATTAAATATAGTTTTAATGTGAATTTAATACAATAAGTAGCCTGTAATGTGTTTTGTAAAGACTTTTATTTATTTATTGAATAAAAATTTATTATTATTATAATTACGGTTAATATTAAATATGTAACACCGTAGTCATTGAGTTATTAAGTATTCCGTACTAGAGGTGACATTTCTCTAGTTTAGTTGTATCCTCGTAATCGCTCAATCTGAGCCAGGTGATTACTGGAGCGAGACAAGTATGTACGAATTAAATAGTAGCGTAATCTGTGTAATACACGTGATGGCATGTTTTAAATATTAATAAGTATTTTGCACTCAAAAAAGTATTACATGTAAACAAATTAGACTTGGAGCATTTAACATATTTTTAGCTAAGTCTTTGTCTCGTGAGGCTAGAATAATTTAATTTATGCCTTAGCTAATGTTTAAGTATTAGGTACAATTTTTTATAACCCTTATAGTGTGTACGTTAAAATTGGAAGTTAAATTTAGTTTAGTTTACGATGGAACTGGCATGAACATTGTCCAAAAGTTTCTAATAAATAAAAAATAATCGCTAAGTGTAAGTAAGTACGAAAAATAAACTTAAGATGTCAGCTCTAGTACTATGTACATATTAACTTAATGGCCGTAGTACCTAATATATCTATTCTGTGGTGATACTATCTTACTGTTCGAGCGCATAACATCTTACTAGCTTGCAAGCAAGCACTATAGCTTGCTTTTTATAGTAAACTGTAATATTATAAAACATGCTTAGGTTTATGAAGTGGTTGAAATATTAGCACACAATTCAACGCAACTTTATCTAATCCAAATTCAAACCATGCCTCTCCGATATGTCTAGTCAAACAGTCTGGAGGGAACCCACAGCAGCAGATATCGCGCCTCTTAATTTTGATTACATTAATGGCATCGGTAATCCGACGACCTGGTAAGGGTCGTGAAAAGCGGTCTGTGTGGAAAACCTTGGGCGAGGTCTAGGGAGGGAGGATGAGGTGATGAAATGCATCGAAAGAAAGTGGTGAAATGTGAAATAAATCTTGATTCAATGTTCCAAACATTATTTTAACTATGCTTAGAATTTAATATGCTTTTCCGTATTGGAGGTTAATGAGAATGGACACTTGAACAGTCCTATTGTTATATATTTGTCTTTAAATAAATATTTTTAAGTAATTGAAACAGTAATCTATTTATTTAAGTTATCCTTATTGGATAATTTCTAAGCTATGGTTTCCTATTTAAGAAGAAGCATAGATAAACTGATACATTTAACTACTCTCTTTTATATTATAATAATGTTGTGACAGTGGTGCGATGACCAGGTAAACCATGACGCCATGCCTGCAGCCATTATTATATTAGTAAGAGAGAGTCGGTCCCGGCTGCCATGAACATCTAAGGCAGTCGTTATTGGGAGAGTGTCGACACAAAAGATCCCACTGGGTCGAAGTGTCGCCGGTCTGCACTGACTGGCCCCCACATAAGATAAGATAAGAGATAATGTAGCTTTTAACTGGCGAAAGATTTTCCAAAATCAATTTATTATTTTCTGAGTTCACTGGCTGCCTACAAACTACTTTTTCCCTTTATTCTTAGAAAAGACAACTCCCGCACTACGATTAATTCCTGTGTCGCGCGCGACTTTACAAATATTTAAACAACGGAAAAAAGAACATTCAGACTCGGAATAACAATTTGTGGATCACACGAAGTTTTGTCCATTACGGGATTTGAACCCACAACACGGCTCAATGGTAGTGGCGAGGCGACCACTTAAACCACTACGCCATGCGTGAGGCAAAAATCTACTTTAAATAATATTTGTGTAGAGTTGGTATTATTCACGACTTCGCGGTCATACTGAAATGTGACCCGGACATGTGACATAGGCAACATATGTGTAGTGTCGTATGTGCTGCCTATTGTAAATTGTATAAAGCACTTTCTAAGTCTGACGAGCAACGTGTCGAACATAAGCCCAATCGATTGGGTCACATTTCGGTACTCATGTACCTATATGTATATTATGTAGCTTGTGCTTGGCTGTCGGGAAATAGTGTTGAAGTGTTATCTTATTGTTAACCTCTTCGCTGTCTCGTGATAGACATAATAGAAAATCTATTGTTATGTATCATACATGATTCATCGGACAGGGAACCTGTTAATAAAGTTCAAATCAAATGTTTTTATTTGTGTTATACAGCTATTATTCGTTCTTTTTCAACAATATCGTTTTATTTTATGTGAAAGTTATACATTAATATTAAATAACTTTCTACGGATTTTATCGCTTCGTTTATTTTAAAACACTAGATATTATTATTATTATTTGTCGGCCTCGATGGCGTAGTGTTTAGTGTAACCGATTGCCACGCCGGAGGTCGCGGGTTCGATTCCCGCACAAGTCAAACATTTGTGTGCATGAACATGGATGTTTGTCTTGGTCTGGGTGTTTCTATGTACTTATAATATGTATGTATTTACAAACAAAAACTATATACCTATGTATGTTTATCCATTGTCTAGTACCCGTAGTACAAGCTCTGCTTAGTTTGGACTAGATGGTGTTGTGTGTATGTGATAGAATATTATTATTATTATTATAATATTGAAAGTATTAAACTACTATTTTATGACCTATTTAAATTAGTAAAACTTAAATTTAAATTTAAGTTGCCGCTTTCCCCTACGTTTCGTTTGTTTTTCAGCAGCCATGGGGGAGACTAATAGTTTAATAGTTTCAAAACAACGCGATAAAATCCGTAGTAGTAAATAAGTAGTAAGTAGTTTAATTTCAATGGTCTTTTTTCAGTTACTTCCTTGCTACCATTGCTGCTCCGAAACATAAATGTGGTGTTACTAAACTGATCATTTCACTGAATATATATAGACAGTATATAATAAAATATGTTGTTTGGATAAAAGCTACACTCGTATTATGTCATTTAGAAATAAGGGGGCTGGCGATGTGTAAAACAGGCCACGAGCCTACAGACTCCAGCTCTCATTAAGTCACAGAACAATTGTTCGTTTTTATCATTACTAGCGGTCGCCTAGTGCTCGAAATTCGACCAAAGTTTGCCTGTAAGATATTGCTGATATATGTAATTACATATTGATATCTGTAACCATAGTAACGCGCTTCCACTGCGTGTGTCAAATGCATGGTTGTGTGCGTGTACTGCTTTTTCATTAATTTAATGTATTTTTACGCATAATTTTAAAAAAATATTAGCATTCGTCACTTCTTCTCTGTATAAACTATAAGTGTGCGTCATACTCCTCCGTCCGCCCAATTTTCGTAAAAAGGGATCCAAAGTTTTCGCTCCACGTATTAATATATAGATATAACATTGTTAAATTTACTCCTCTGTATTTTGTAAAACTTTGTAATAAAAACAACTGTATATACCTTGTGAGAGAAATAAATAAATAAATTTAAATTGAATTGAACGTTTTAATACAACTAAAAGTTGAAACATGAGTTTCATAGAGTGACATATTTAACTTCCATTATATGTAAGCTAGAATATTCTCTGACAACATTCCTCATCTATGTATTATTTTAGTTCGAGAGCAGAGCTTATATTTATAAAACATAACGTCAATCTCTCCAAACAGATAATTGTATATTACAATAATACAATTTTTATTTTTTGATAGATAACGTTAGGCTATACAATAAAAATAATCTTGAAAAGAGACCAGACTGTTAATTTCAAGTTTTATACAGTACTTTGATTTGTTTTGTGTGCCTTATCAAATAAATAATATGCAATAGTTATTTTATTAATCTATTTATATTTTAGAAAAGATTATATATTAATTATTAATAAAAAAATATATACAATTTGTAATTAAAGTTACATCGTGCTGTCGGGCAGACAGTATCTATTTGTCAGTATTTGTTGTTTTAATTCGCCATAATTACATGATAGTTGATGTTTTTGTTAATTTAAGACTAATCATAGTGGCCACATAAAAAATTATTTAATTCGAATTGACCATTCAAAAATATTGATGAAATAGTTAGTATGAAAACCACAACGTTATTGATTTTCTTCATACAAAGTGGCAATTTCATATTTTAACCCCTATTATTAAATTTAAACAGGGAGACTTAATGTGTTATAATAGCAGCAATGTATTAGACTGTCCCACTGCTGGGCACGGTCCTCTTCTCAGTGTGAGCAGGGTTAGGCATAGTCCATCAAGCTGGTCAAGTGTGGTTTGGCAGACTTCACATATCTTAAAGAACTTTATGGAGAACTCTCAGACATGTAGGTTTCTTCACGATGTTTTCCTGCACCGATAAAGCGAGCGATAATTAGCTATTTAATACGAAGAGTCAGAGATACATATTAACATTATGTTAACTTATTGGGGGTCATCACACCGGTGGCAAGACACAGAACATTTTCAATTATGTCTGGCATTTCAACAATTATCTGGTTAAACTTTCTTTCTTGTTTGTCCTTCTGGTAAGATAGCTTAGTGTGGACAGATAGACATAATCCTACTTGCAATTAAACTGTCCATTCAAAGCATAAAACTTATTATATTATGTTTACTCTAGTAGTTAAGCAACCAAAATCCGAGAAAATTATAATTGAAATACTAAATATAAATAGTAAATATCATAAACAATGAAATCCATGTTTAGTAAGTTTATTTTCAATAATGCTTCTTTTATTTTGAAAGGTAGAGCATGAAGTACATCTTTGCGTACATATGTTTAGGTCTAAAGTTATAGGGAGTCTCATTTACCGTCGAGCAGACAATAATAGACACCGACCAACATCAATCAATCTATGCATGAATATGAAAGTTTCATATTCCGCGACCAGTATATTAAATCGAGCTCCTTTATTTATGGTTTTAAATGTCATTTCAAACTTTTGAATATGATACAGAATCAATGACAATAATTTTTCAAATGTAAATTTGCCGCATCTGGGATTGTCCTCATTCATCTCATCCATCATTTCTCATTCATCTGGGATACAAACAGATATTGCGAGCTACAACTATTCAAAAACTCAGCTATTTAATACAAATCAAATATAAATATATCTACCTAGCACTACGGGTGTCATTTAAAGTCAATCAGATACAAGGACACAAGACTGCATCGGTCAGAAATACATTCAACATGTGCGTGTACATGGGAATCGAACCACGATACATCGGTGTGGATTACAATGACCTTATTTCAGCGTATGTGAGTCAGTGTCCGGGAATAGCCGAGAATAGCGGCGCGAGCGGCTGCGCGCGCAGACGTCACATAATAGTTACAGTTATAGTCTGTGGGGTTATTCCGTTGGTTGATGCGAAGGTCGACGGTTTCGCGCGCTTGCATTGCTTTACATAATACGTAATATTACATAGGTTATATCATTATTTTAGATATATGTGTCATTATACAGAAATATGTTAGTATATAGATAACTTGATAGGAAGACTGTTTTATAAGAATTATACAACTTTTGCAATAATAATAATAATAATATTCTACCACATACACACAACACCATCTAGCCCAAACTAAGCAGAGCTTGCATTATGGGTACTAGACAATGGATAAACATACTTATATACTTTTTTTTTTTGTAATTACATAGGTACATATTATACATATTTCAAATCTCACACTTATTAAGCAGACACTTGCAGATTTTGTATTCCTTCTATACAATAAAGAAAGATAGTTTTCTCCATCTTCCCTAACCCTATTTTTGTACTTAGTATTTTCTCACTATTTATGAGAATATCAATGATTGTAACCATTTGTGAGGCTTATATTAATGTTACTATCCGAAGGTATCACTGGCTTCTAAGATACAGGTCTATACCTAGTTTAGAAGTCAGGGTCTCCAGTTTGTCATGTATTCCTTAAGCCTTAGTTTTGTACTTAGATTAAGTATATTTCTTATGAAGTAATAAACTTATTATTATTATTATTATAGAAACACCCAGACCAAGACAAACATCCAGGTTCATGCACACAAATGTTTGGCTTGTGCGGAAATCGAACCCGCGACCTCAGGCGTGGCAGTCGGTTATACTAACCACTACGCCATCGAGGCCAACTAAATAAGATAAAATACCTTTGCTCTGATGACGCAGTCGTTTTTAATTCAATAATTATTTATTCACAATGTAGTATAATAGTAATCTTATATAGCCTGGTGGCCTCGATGGCGAAGTGGTTAGTGTAACCGACTGCCACGCCTGAGGTCGCGGGTTCGATTCCCGCACAAGTCAAACATTTGTGTGCATGAACATTAATGTTTGTCTTTATCTGGGTGTTTTTATGTTAATATGTATGTATTTACAAATAAAAAGTATCAATTGTATAGTATCCATAGTACAAGCTCTGCTTTGTTTGGGCTAGATGGTGTTGTGTGTATGTGATAGAATATTATATTATATTTAACATAAATTATTTTGAGTCCAAATTTTAATTCAAAAATTAATATTTACAATATTTATTTTGAAACTAATTAATCTAATATATGTATATTACCAAACGTATTAAAAAGATAACATAATTGTATAAATACTAATGATTATAATACTTAAAAAAAAATTGTACATGTAATGTGTACATTCCTGTAAAAAAATGTCTGCCAACACCATAACTGTGTAGCATAGACTATAAATAGTGTAGTGAGTGTTGACTCAGGGATTGTATCACGTGTTAAACAACCCACCTCTTTCGTTTGCATCGTGCCAAACCGTGATCGTCGGCTTGGCAACATAACTAAGGGTAAAACCACCCTAATTTCTTTCTTTATATATATAAAACTGACAACTCCCGTATGGATAATTCACTTAATAATGAACCGCATAAATATGTCGTGAATATGTTATTAGTTGTATAAGTAGTAAATAATAATAAAATCATCCCGGTTTTTTTTTTGTAAATACATACATATTTTACATAGAAACACTCAGACCAAGACAAACATCCATGTTCATGCACACAAATGTTTGACTTGTGCGGGAATCGACCTTTTTTATCGGCCTTGTGGTTTGTGTAGCCTGCAGATTATGCAGTCCCATGTTCGAATTCCTAGTTGGATTAATGAAAATTGTTATTAGATTTTCCTGCCAAGAAGTTTTTAGTAACAGCCCGGAGTTAGTAAGCCGACGGTTTCATCTTCATGTCTCAGAAAGTACGTATTAACATGAATCCCACGGGCCATAAAGGATTGCCGCTCTATCGGACTATGAAATTGTGGAAATAGAGAGTGCACACACTGATGCAATATAATGTTTTGTAGTAACCATGTTTATTATTCGATTTTAGACCTCCATTAATTAATTTTATAGACGTACATATGTACATATGGCTCTTGCCTGTATCCTGCAGCGTTTGGCAGATACACATGTCGATATTATTTTATGACAAAATTGTCAGTAGAAAGTAGGTTAGACGTTCTCCTAACTTAAATACGAACATCAATTTTTGGTACGGGTGGTCCTTTTACTTGAGGGCCTTTATATATACAACTACGGTTGGAATTATTGAGCAGCGATAGCTCAGTGGGGAGACCAACAGACTGCAATGCGGAGGGTCTCGGGTTCGAACCCACGTCGCGCACCTCTGACTTTCAGAAGTTATATGACTTTCGAAATTATGTGCGTATTGATTGACAATTATCGCCTGCTCCGTGCCTCGGAAAGCACGTTAAGCCGTTGGTCCCGGCTGCCATGAAAATCTATGGCAGTCGTTATTGGGAGAGTGTCGACACAAAAGATCCAACTGGGTCGAAGTGTCGCCGGTCTGCACCGACTGGCCCGCGCATAAGATAAGATAAGATGGTTGGAATTATATGTGGTATCAATAAAAACAGAATAAATAATACAAGCTCACGTTTTATACAGGTTATAAAGAAAAACTTCTAGCAAGCGCTTCACACGTCGAAAAAATACAATATGTCAAGTAGGTATTTTTTATACTACCGAGGTAGTACAAGCAGCAATAGTCTAGTGCAGTAGTTGGCAACCTTGTCGTCCAAAAGAGCCAAGGATAGACAATCCACAAGTGACATCTATTCAAAGAGCCATTTATTAACGGCTTCAAAAAAGGAGGAAGTTCTCATTAGACTGTATTTTTTTAAAATATTAATTTATACTTTGCTTCATTATAACGCAAAAATTAGGATTAAATGTACACTCTCGAGCTTGCTTTTGTCAAATAAGTCTTAGTTTAATTATCTGTAAATAAAATAAAATTTGGTATCATACTTATAAGGCAAGATAATAAGTGATATTCCGTGCCTGCACTAAACATTTCGTGGAAGAGCCGCAGCCGAGGAATCAAAGAGCCGCGTGTTGCCCACAGTAGTGTTGCCCACTACTGTGGGCAACACGCGGCTCTTTGACTACTAGGTCTAGTTAAAAACCGTTCGAATGCCACCCAGAGATCTCGAGTTCGATCCCAAAGCTCGCACCTCAGACTTTTCGAAGTGATGTGCGTATTAAATAGTAAATAACGGTCAAGGAGAACATCGTGAGGAAACCTACATAATGTTCTTAAAGATATGTGGAGTCTGTCAATCCACACTGGGCCAGTGCGACCTAGTATGGCCTAACCCTTCTCACACTGAGAAGAGGCCCGTGCTCAGCAGTGTGGCAGTTTAATACAGGGCTGATACAGAGCTCTTTATACCACGTCCTCATTACACCTAAAGTAGTGTAGACCCAAGATCGAAGGAAGAAGGAAACACGTCCCTCGGCTAAGAATTCCAAGTTTTAATAGTTCAGCAAAGATATATAGAGCCTATCTTCTTGGTATACGCTCTAATCGGCTCTACGGTGTAAGATTAACACCTAATAGTTCCATTTAAACAAGTTCTTTTGCACGTGCATTGAATGCCTCCTTGGTCGAGCAGTCACGTTTATGTAGTTCGAGACAGCCAGTATTAACTATGTATATAGGTATTATAATATCAAGAAAAAAGATCAGCGACACCGAAAGTTGTTTTCGTGAGTCACAAACTAAATGTAGACATACTGGTTTTATTAGAATTGATGTTATTGCGATATAATTTAATATTTTAAAGTTATCGATACAAATAAATAAAATTGAAGTATCTGTTGTAATGTCAAAATAACAGCTTTTTATCTAATGCATATGAAAGTATATAAGGTAACTATACGAAAACATCTATTTAAATTTTTTTTACTGTCTGTCTGTTTGATCCGGGTAATCTCCGAAACGGCTGAACCGATTTTGACGGGACTTTCACTGGCAGATAGCTGATGTTATAAGGAGTAACTTAGGCTACTTTGATTTTAGAAAAATAATAGGGTTCTGCGGAGACAAACACTTTTTAGTTAAAATCTACGCGGACGAAGTCGCAGGTAACAGCTAGTTTCTAAATATAGTTTGTACTTAGCATATGAATAATTAATAATGAGGATGAAATATCTGTATGTCTTAAGATGAGAACTGATAATTTCTTGCTTAATATTATAAATAAGAATGTGAGTTTGTTTGTTTGTAACGTTTTCATATCTTAACTATTCGACCGATCATCATGAAATTTCACTTACACGTTGTCAAGAGTACAGAAAAGGACATAGGGTACGTGTCATCCAGAGAAAGTTCTGTTTCTGAGGGATAGCAATTAATTGACAAAATCGAGATTAAAGCGAGCGATGCCACGAAAAATCTAATACACAACACACTCTTAATAAAACAGCGACTTCACTCAAAATTTTGAAGTAAGGCAATTTTAACTCTAATTGTGTGACTATAAATTGTACTATTATATTTGTATTAAGTAATTGCAACAGAGTTTAAATTTGTTTAATCCATAATACTCAGATAAGTCTCTGTTGTATTATAAGTGCGACAATATTAGTAATACTTCATGAACAACAATCGCATTCAGTACCGCTGCACCGCCGATGGTTTTTAACTAATTTACTTTTATACAGTCAACTTTTTGTGTTTTTGAACAAAATTCTTTGACATACATACATCTGTTTAGTTAAGACAAAAATATGTTAAATAAAGAAATATGTGAAAAATATGTAAAACTTTATAGCGGGCACTAGTTTTTTATATTAGTAGCCCACAAATATTTTCAAGAGATTAGACTTACATTATGTTGACGTATCTAAAACTAGATATTACCCGCGGCTTCGCTCGCGTCAATGTTAGGTTAGATTAGTACCTGTAGATACTTTATTCTGGATGAAAGGTACCCTATGTCTGTTGTTCCCCTGATCGGTGTGATGATGATCGGTCGAGTAGTTAAGGCGTAAAAACGTAACAAACAAACACAGTAAGTATCTCACATTCGCATTAATAATATAGCATCGCCTGTATTGGAACGAAGTTCCTTATCGCGCGTTGCGAAAGGGGGCTAGACGGAAAAAATTAAGACCAAAAGTTGTAACGACACTTTTTGTAACGACACTTTTTGCTATAGTTGTAAGTTTAAGGTTATTTCTTAATATGTATGTATTGTTAATGTCCACAAGCCAATTATTACTAAAATTGAGCCTACTGATTAAGTTTATATTACATTATATTTGTTAATAATAAAAAAAAAATATTATAACTTAAAAAAAAAAAAAATTATTACAATTCTTTCACTAATTAATCGAAAGGAACTTCGTTCCATCCGGGTGTCCCTTGACACCTCTCAAGTTTTTTTTTAGTTAAGATCAGTCTTGTGATTGACTCTCTTTTCATCTGTGTTTAACTATGATTGATGGTAATGTAGCCGTAAAAATAAGTCAGCAAAACATAGTAAAATTTGCAAGCACAAAGTCTGCATTATAAACTATTTTGTGACATTTCTTTGACATTCTACACAGACATTGACGATGATTTATTACTTTAGTATATTATGTATAAGTTTTGTTTAACGTTATAAGTGTTTAACATACATTCTGAATATACCTGATAGTTAAAGAGAGTTCTACAATACATTGTTTTTATTACTTTGCATACTCATATTTGAGGGGTATAGTTTCAAAACCCGCCAAAACGATATCAGAACAAAAATAATGTTCCGATTGAATATGAAGCTCCTTCGTTGCTTCTGTCGCATAGCACTGATAGTTTTCAACAAAACCCACTCAAATTTTATTAAATCAGCTTACAAAAGTAGCAGTTTGTTGCAGACACCGCTAAAATAGTCCATTTATATTATATCTTAAATGGTTTTTTGAGATTTACCATTGTTTTGTGAAAAGTATTTTAGAGGATTTTGAAACTACACCCCTCATTTCTGAAAATGTAAGTTGATGCGCATCGCACTAAGATTTTGTTAACTTTGTTTAGGTCTTACATAATAAGGAGCGTGCCTATACCAGATTCTGTTTTAGTATCTATGCTACTAAAAGCAAAACATTTCTTTTTATTTCTCTTTTTTTATAGAGCTTTGTCACTTAGTGATAATGTCACCCCCATAACAAACATCTTATTAATTTGTATTTTCTTATGGGTATTGACTACATTACATAACATTATATATTCTCCTATATTACTGAGACAATATCCTTACTAATATTATAAATTCGAAAATAACTCTGTCTGTCTCTCTGTTACCTTTTCACGGCTAAACCACTCAACCAATTTAGATGAAATTTGGTACAGATATAGCTCAAAACCTGGGGAAGGACATAGGCTTCTTTTTATTGATGTAGGTACCACGCGGGCGGAGCCGAGCGCAAAAGCTAGTATTATATAACACACAGCACAACATCTTAGCCGCTTATGACAACGGAGAGGCTTAGGGTGTTATCAGACCAATCGATCGATCGTCGATCGACGGCATAAGTCGACGTCGATCGAAGTTGTCGACGTCGATTGGTCTGGTACAAACTATCGATCGACGTCGACTAATACATTCTACCATCGATCGATACCGTCGATCGACGATCGATCGATTGGTCTGGTAACACCCTTAGATGCTATTACATGCCCGCACTTGAAATCCTCCATCAAACACAGTTTTTCTCTCTTGTATATTGCGGTCACATTCCATCAACACGTGTTATAAAACTAATAATATTTTCACAAACCAGGAATCGAATCAGCTATCATACTAATTATAAATTTAAATAGCATACATTTTTCTGTTATCCCAGCTCATGTTTTATCAGTGAATTATATATTTCATTCAAATTTATCTATTTCTTTGTTTTGTAAATATTGTCACTGTTGTCAGTAATAGCACATAAATATGTATATATTATTAGCCAACCAACTACAAAACAAAAATACCGGCCGCTTAATGCTCTGTGGGCTATGCCTTGCGCATTGTCAATTTTACAAGAAGGGCAAAGGTTAATAGAGTAGTTGACTCACATTTTTTCGATTTATAATTCAAATAGGTACATTATCCAAATGCAAGTTTCCTGCAGAAGCGTCGTATTCGGGTCCTTTGCGACGGTCGCGCTTCCAAATTTATGCAGGTCAATGCAGGAGTGCCTCAGGGGTCTGTCTTATTCCTTACGCTCTTTCTTCTGCATATCAATGATATGTAGAATCTCAGCAACATACATTGTTATGCGGACGACAGTACCGTGCATGGGCGATATCTCGGACATCCTGGGGCCAAACAGGCTGAGGTTGAGGGGAAAAGGCAGAATCTTGTCGTTGAACTTAACCAGACCTTGGACCGCATCTATGAATGGGGTGCCAAGAACTTGGTCGAGTTCAACGCCAAGAAGACCCAGGCATGCGCGTTCTCAACAAAAAAGTCTCCGTTCCTTCCCCTCCCTTCTCTGAAGAACACTCCACTGGTGATAGGTGACAGACTCTCCATCTTAGGTATGGATCTTTGCCGCTCCCTTAATCCCAAAACCTACATCGAGAGCGTCATTAAGCAAGCTTCTGAACAGAGTGAGGCGGTTCTTCACGCCTGGGCAACTGTGCCTATTGTATAAGGCACAAGTGCGCTTTTGCGTGGAGTACTGTTCTCATCTTTGGGATGGCTCCGCGCAGTACTTGCTGGACGCTCTCGACCGCTTACAGCGGCGGGCTGTCCGTATTATCGGAGATCCAGAGGTCACGAGTTCACTGGAACCTCTGCAACTCCGTAGGGACATTGCCTCATTGGCATGTTTCTACAGAATATACCACGGAGAGTGCTCTGAAGAGTTATTCCACCTTATCCCGCCCTCCCCTTTCCTATCCAGAACAACGCGTGCTGGGCTCAGATGCCATCCTTACACGGCAGAGTCGATTAGAACGCGTACCAACAAATTTGGGTCCTCATACCTCTGCCGAACGACCAAGGCATGGAATTCTCTGCCAAGGCATGTGTTTCCTTTTTCCTTCAATCCTGGGTCCTTTAAGCGGGGCGTGAAAAAGCACCTTGTGAGGCCGTCAAAGTAGAGACCTCAACATCGCCTTGGCTACTATGAGGGCGGTGTGGAGGCCACTGCTCTTAGACCACACGACTGCTTACCATCAGGTGGAGTGTGGTCATTTTGACGAGCAAAATAAAAAAATAAAAGAAAAATATTTTTTTTTTTTTAAATTGTATTTACCTATATCTCTCCTCAAGAAAAGGGGAGCGAAGTTGTTATATCGGGCTCACCCGGGGAAAGAAAACGATCCACGGTGTGTCATCTCGCTGCTTGGAATGGTGGGTGGATCGCTGGAACTGTAACTGCATCAGCGACTCACCCAGCATTGCCCAATGTAGGCAACAAATGCCTGCAGGCGACGACAATATATAGAGTAGTTTACATATATACCGCTGATATAATTTATATTTTGTTTACCACGTTACTGGTAGTTGTTTCTTACAATGCAAGCTTAATGCTAGAAAGTAGAAGTAAGACTGCCTCGGTATATTTAGAAAATAAGTTTAATACTTACTTTATAATAAATTAATAATAAACTATAATAGATAATTATAATATGTGAGTAATTAAATAAATATCTACTAAGCTCTAAAATTTATTTCAATATGATATAAGATAATAGAATCTTCGTTCTTCTCTCCAAATTTTGCCGTGCCCGACGGGGTCCATAATTGTTCTCTCTACATTTATAAGACGTACATATACATTATGAAGTGCAATAAACGAATTGAATCTGCAATTTTAATTTAAATATTAAGTTTGTTTATTTATTCATATTTTTAATTTCTCATGATTCTGTTAAATACTAACTTATCTTATCTAGATTCAAAAGCTGATAAAATTGTGTCAAAACTAAACTTTTTAAAATAGCATAATAATTATGTAAACAACTTCTCTCTCCTAATAGTGCTGTGTCCGACAGGGTCTATAATTTGTTACTTATTTTTAAGCCTACCACCTGTAAATGTACATTATGGAATGCAATAAATTGAATTTGAATATGAATTTGAATTGATGGGTTGGTAGTGAATACTGTGCATGTGGTCTCAGTCTCGATTTCCGGGTCAGGCAAAATTTATTTTTTTAAGAACACCCATACTCGGAACTACTATTTGCGGATCACACAATTTTTTGTCCCGTGTGGGTATCGAACCTACAACACTCAGCGCGGCGGCAGTGGCGAGGCGACCACATCGTCGTCCATGCAGTTAGTAAACTGATATTGGGCTTTTCTATCCTGTTGCCGTACCGAGCCTGGAACTGTGATGGGTGACGGCAATAGGGTAGCCCTCCAGTACCTACGTGGTATCGTATACCAGCGAAATGTGAAAGTAACCTCCACCTCTACCCACCCTTTCGTGGATATAGCCGTGAGACAATTATGTAGAATTAGATTTAAATTAGGTAATATTGTCTTACGTTTCCGCGAATGTTATACATTGAAAATAAACTGCTTTATACGGAATGTATCGCTTTTTATTGTTAATAACACTTTTATAAGATAATTGTGAAAATATTACACTACTACTGAATCTATAATACTAGTTTAGTTATTTAAAATTATTAAAACTATTTATACTCTCCGGAAATATGGCTGCTGAAAAGCAATCGAAACGTCGGAGAAAGTGTAAATTTGAATATAAATAGTTTTAATAAATTTAAATAAGTAATATAGTATTGTAATTTCCGTAGTAGTATAATATTTTCATAATTATGTATTAAAAGTGTTACACAAAAAAAACTGTATAAAGCAGTTTAATTTCAAGATTTTAGTTAACTTTATGAAAGTTCGATAACCAGCTTGAGTGGTTATCCTATAAATAATTAAGTACTTAGTTAAATGTTACGTGATTCATTGAAGACCACTGACTTTAAAAACGTTTTACTTAGTTTTGAGTTTTAAAATTGGTCTTCAACTTAACTATAAGTTATATTACTTATAATATTAACTTGATAAAGATAATTGGCTATAAGTACATGTTACGTTTTTCCTCGAAAAGCGGAACTGCCGAATACCACCAAGCGGTAACTTTTTAAAGGCGCGAGCGCACGTCATATGTCTTGCGTCTCTCTCTAACATATACTTGTCTCAGTTAAGTTGTACTTGAATCGCCAGTGCCTTTCACTCGTGAAGAGAAACCAGTGGTACGTTTTGCTGTGGAACGATGGTATAGTGCAATAGTGAAAATGTTTAATAAACTATGTTTTAGTCAATCCAGACCAAAGATATGGTGTTCTGTGTATTTAATCTTCATGTGTATTGGTAAGTAGAACATGTGATAACTCTAGCTATGTAAGGTTAGGTAGAAAAGCTCCTAATAGGCTGTCATATGGTCTTAGTTTTAAGATTTGTTGATACTTTTATCTAATGTGAAAAAGCTTTTTTGATAAGAAATCTGTAGGGTGCTGGTTAAGTTAATGCCGTAAACAAAAAAAAGAAAGTAATTCTTTTTTTAAAACGTTTCAAAAAAGAATGTTTACTTTTTGTTGAGCCCGCTGTCTTTAAACTGTTGACAATATCTACGGAAATCGAAACCAAAATCTAACGATTGTTGACGAAAAATGAATGTTGATTGTCTATAGAAATGGTTTTTTCAATTGGCTCATTAATGGATGTTTAGATTATGCTCAAACAAAATATTATCTCATGTATAAACTTAACATATTTAGATAACTAAACAAACAAATAAGTTTAGTTCTATGTCGTGTGGTGACTATCAGGAAAAACTTTCACAAAACTTGTAAGGATCTCTTTGTTATTTTCAATATCGAAATAAAAATAAAAACAATTGGTCTCAAGGGCGGTGAGAACGGGCTCAAGAACTCGTTGTGATTGTGATCACGTCCGTGACAGACAAACAAACTGTGTGTATGAGTGTATGGCATAACTGGACAACGAACTATGCGTAAACAGTACGAACATTGACGTTACTGTTATCTAAGAAATTATTTGTAATTTCTTCATGAACATACAACATCTCGTCTATAAATCGCCAAAGTTTTAGGCAAAGATTCTTTTTGTTTCCTGTTTTGTATACGTCAGTTATTGGTTGTAATTTTATAGTATGAGTGGGAGGGAAGTAAACACCTTTTATTCTCTTTTTAATGTGTTTGCTAATATTGTGTGCAATCACCCGAAATTTGCCTAATTTGTATTTGGATACTCGTATAAGTAAAAGTGTAATAAAGTTTATTTTAAAACATGGCAAGGTTAAAGCATTCATAAAAAGGTTAATAAAAGTGCTTGACACCTATATTACACCAACTACTTCTGTATGGGTAGGTCACACTTATTAGAGACCTACCGAGAATTATAGAGCTACCAGTAAAACACTGCTTGACCTGGCAATCGAACTTGAGGATCTTACGAGTAGGTAAGCTTTAGTGCAAATTTACAATACTAAATGAAGGCTAGTCTTACATTAACGCAAATGGTAGATCATCATCATCATCATCATCAGGCTATAATAGTCCACTACTGGACATAGCCCTCCCCCAAAGAGCGCCATAGCGCCCTGGTAAATACACAAAATATAAACTACATAATTACAACATAAACTCAAATAAACTGCAATAAAAGTATTTCACATATTATTAAAAAAATGTGCCTCGCCGCGTCTGTCTGTATGTTCGAGATAAACTCAAAAACTATTGAACGGATTTTCATGCGGATTTCACCAATAGACAGAGTGATTCACGAGGAAGGTTAAGTTTATAATTTCTTAAAGTTTTTACTACCCGTGCGAAGCTGAGGCGGGTCAGCGACCCGCCTCAGCATAGTACATCATAGTACATACAGCATAGTACATCTATATATTAATACGTGAAGCGAAAACTTTGGATCCCTTTTTACGAAAATTGGGCGGACGGAGGAGTATGAAATTTCGCACACTTATAGTTTATACAGAGAAGAAATGACGAATGCTAATATTTTTTTTAAATTATGCGTAAAAATACATTAAATTAATGAAAAAACAGTACAACGCACACAACCATGCATTTGACACACGCAGTGGAAGCGCGTTACTATGGTTACATATATCAATATATAATGACATATATCCAATATCTTACAGGCAAAACTTTGGTCGAATTTCGAGCACTAGGCGACCGCTAGCATTATTAAATGTTAAACAGAGGTTTTTAGGCTAATAGTTACAAACAACAAGTCTTGTACACACATAGAATAGTTGTATTACCATATTCCCGTGGGCTATGCATTGAAGAAACGGGGGTGAAATATAATTTCATATATTAATACGTATCTACATAGAAAACTTTGTATATTGTCTTGCAAGGAGGAGGGTGTGATTTGGCATCCTAAATTCCTAACTAATATTAAAAATGCGAATGTGAGTTTGTTTGTTACGCTTTCACGCCTCAACTACTATACCGAGCATCATGAAATATCGTATACACGTTACGAGGGGAACAGAAAAGGACATAGAGTACCTTCGAAATCTCATCCTATCGAATCGTTCGAATCTTCAAACCACGGGGATATCGCTCGTCTA